>CAUYPK010116683.1:0-66047 GCA_963574355.1 Loris lydekkerianus | reverse complement strand
CAGCCCAATTCATAATTGCTAAGTCATGGAAGAAGCCCAAGTGCCCATCGACCCACGAATGGACTAGCAAATTGTGATACATGTATACCATGGAATACTATGCAGCCTTAAAGAAAGATGGAGACTTTACCTCTTTCATGTCTACATGGATGGAGCTGGAACATATTCTTCTTAGCAAAGTGTCTCAGGAATGGAAAAAAAAGTATCCAATGTACTCAGCTCTACTATGAAGCTAAATTATAGCTTTCCCATGAAGGCTATAGCCCAACAATAGCACAAGACTATGGGGAAAGGGCCAAGGAAGAGGAAGGGAGGGGGGAGGTTTTGGTGGAGGGAGGGTAATGGGTGAGGCCACATCTACGGTGCATCTTAGAATGGGTACAGGCGAAACTTACTAAATGCAGAATACAAATGCCTACATACAGTAACTAAGAAAATGCCATGAAGGCTACGCTGAACAGTTTGATGGTAATACTTCAGATTGTATATGAAAGCAGCACATTGTACCCCTTGATTGCACTATTGTACACAGCTATGACTTAACAATAAAAATAAATAATAATAATAACCAATTACTACAAATTGCATATTCCTAATCTGAAATTTCAAAAAAGACCAAAATTTGAGACATATTGAGTGCCTACTTGATGCTCAAAGTAAATACTCATTGGAGCATTTCAGATTTCCAGATTAGGGATGCTCAACTGGTATAATGCAAATATTCCAAAACATGAAAAAATCCAAAATCCAAAACACTTCTGCTCCTACGCACTTTGGATAAGGGATACTTCTACTACACATCACTAGGATAGCTGAAATCTTAAAAAACGGATTGTACTTCATATTGCAAGCATGAAGAGTAATTATATATAACTGATGGGATGCAAAATGACACAACCTTTTTTTTTTTTTAAGTTTGGCAGTTCTTTATAAAGTGAAACTCCTGGGCTGCACCTGTGGCTCAGTGGATAGGACGCTGGCCCCATATACCGAGGGTGGCAGGTTCAAACCTGGCCCTGGCCAAACTGCAACAAAAAACAGCCGGGCATTGTGGTGGGCGCCTGAAGTCCCAGCTATTCGGGAGGCTGAGGCAAGAGAATTGCCTAAGCCCAGGAGTTGGAGGTTGCTGTGAGCTGTGACAACACAGCACTCTACCGAGGGCAATAAAGTAAGACTGTCTCTAAAAAAATAAAATAAAATAAAATAAAATAAAATAAAATAAAATAAAATAATAAAAATAAAGTGAAACTCCTAGCTATACACAAAAATAAAAAGAAATCCCCATACAAAACACATTATATTAATTTTCACAGCTATCAACAAATGAATGGAAAAGCAAACTGTGCCACATTCGTACAAGGGACTACTATCTAGCAATTAAAAGGAATGACCTATTTAATAAAGCAACAATATGAAGCCAGACACAAAGACTATCTACTATATGATTCTGTTTACAAAAATTTTAGAAAAGGCAAAATGATTCCATAGTAAATCCAGATCAGTGCTTGCCTGGAGGTGAGTGAGGGTTGGGAAACAGAAGGGAAGACTGACTACAGAAAGGCACGTAGACACTTTTTTGCATCATAAACATGTTCTTTACTTTGATTTTAGTAGTAGTTTCACAGATGTATACATCTGTAAAAACTCATGAAACTGGACACTTAAAATTAGTAATTTCATTGAATGTAAATTATACTTCCATAAAAATAATCAAAGATGTGTTAGTGGAAGAATCCATGTAAACAATCTCTTAAAAGAAAAAACTACTTTTAACATAAAATACCATCATACTCATCTCCAAGGTAACCATGAACCTTTTAGAAAATATACAATATTTTCAAATAAATGATTTTCATGTCTAACTCTTCTTTAGGATACTAGTTAATGATTTATATTAACTTTAACTAAAACAAAATTCTTGTGAAATTTCCGGCAACTAAAGTATTTAATGAAGGTCATTAGTAATATTAGGATAATGTTTCCCAACTGCAGTAACAGACCATAAACAAAATGTATATTCTTTTCTATGTGTAGCAGACATTTTCTATGCAAACATGAAACACTAACATATACTCTACATTACTATGGATAACAACACGCCCATTTAAAGAACTACATTTCTCAATGTCCCTGAAGTTAAGTCTGGCCTTAAAGTTAAGCACAACCAGGTATGTTATAAGGAACTTCCTGGATGTGTCCTTAAAAGAAGGTGTGTCCTTCCCACAGTTCTTCCTCATTCCTATTTAGAATATTACCATGATGATCAGAGTTGAACTATACACTACTAGTTATAAAGTAAGTACAAGAAAGGAACAAGACAGAAAGGATCCAGGTCTCCTCATGACCAAACCAGTTCTAAGATACCTGACTCCAAGGTTCTTGTCTATATAAAAGAAAATAATTTGTTTTTAAACTGCTTGTCTATTTTTAAATACACATGATTAGTTACTAAATCATTCTTGATTTGAGTATTGTCGTGACTGTCTTTTTATTTTTAAAAAGCTAAAAGAAATTAGGGAGGTGATGATTTCTTTTTTTAGATTATGTAGTTAAGGTACCGTACATACTTGAATATAAGCCAAGTTTTTTCCCCCCCGGCACAAAATTTTTGCCGAGTTCGCGTTTTTCAGCACAAATTTTGTGCCGGAAAAAACTCGGCTTATACTAGAGTATATACAGTAAGTTTTTTACCTTTGCCCAGTCATTGATCAAAACAATGAACTGTCTTAATTTTTCATTTTCCAAATGATTCCTCAGCTTGAAATAGTCTGAGAGAAAAACAATCTATTTCCCTTTCTGTGGGAAGAAATTTTAAACTGCATTAATACTCCATTAATCTTTGATGAAAGTTTTTAAAAATGTAAACTGTATTATCACTCCATTAATCTCAGGGAAATCTATATGCTCCAGTGATTTCTACCTTAGTGCTTGCCCAAAATTATATGATCTACATTGTTAATTTTTAAAAGGCTCAGAAAAGAGACCAGTAATGTTTGGAACAGGCAGAAGTTTCACTTAAGTTCTAAAAAAATTTAGGCAGAAGAAAGAAAACCATATGTACTGGTTAAAAGCTCAGGCTCTGGGTCAAGAGATTCAGCTACTATGTAAACTTGGGCAAGTCACTTAAATTTCTTGCTTTAGCATTCTTAATTGAAAAATGGTAGTAGTAGTATCTACCTCATAAGACCCTTGTGAGCATTAAATTAGAAAAACGCATGTAGCTGGCAGTTATTAAGTACTGCCAGGCTTGCAGTAAGCACCCTTAAAAACAGCAAAAGCTCAGAAGTGAGAATGTGCATAACATAGCACAGTAAGAGTCTGACTGAAATACAGATTCCTATCAGTGAATAGATGGATAGTTTTTAAAATAAAAACAAAAGGTTTAGAGATTAAAGACTTTTGAAAAATAAGAAAACAACTCACAGATATCTGTATCCTCATACATATGAAAAAATGTTCAGACTCTCACCAGAAATAAAGAAATGAAAAATTACAATATTAAGACTTTTTGCTCAGAGTGGCAAAAATTAAAATGAGTATCATTACCAGGCAAAGACAAAAGAGATGGGTGCTATGTATTGCTCATTGGAATGTAAACTGACGCATCTTTTCGAAGAGTTTATAGCTGTAACTTTCAAAATATAATGTATAATTGCACTATAAAAACAAAAAAAACTTAAAAAATCTTAATGTTTCTCATAGTTGATGGTTAAACAAATAGTATATCTATCTTATTAAACAGGATATAGCTGGGGCAGAGTCTATGGCTCAAAGGAGTAGGGCACCTGCCAAAGGTGGCAGGTTCAAAGCCAGCCCCAGCAAAAAACGCCCCCCCCCCAAAAAAAAAAAAAAAACAGGATATAGCTGTTTAAAAACATAAAAGATGAAGCATATCTAAATTTATTGACATAAAAATATTTTAAGATACTATTAAGTGGAAAAACCAGGTTGTAGGAAAAAGTAAAGAATTATCCCCATCTGTAATTTTTAAAACTACAAATCTGTCCATCATCAACAGAATGAATAAGCAAACTGTGGTGCAAGAGCAAATTACATTGTTGGAATATAATATTAAAGATTCCATTCATTAAAAAGTTCAAAACATACAAAACTATATGTGTAAATACACACAATTATAATTTTTTTAAAATTAGGAATGACAGGCCAGATGCAGCGGCTCACCATCTGTAATCCTAGCACTGTGGGAGGCCAAGGTGAGTTGCTTGAGCTCAAGAGTTCAAAACCAACCTGAGCAAGAGTGAGACCCTGTCTCTACTAAAAATAGAAAAACTAGCCAGGTGTAGTTAAGGCAAAGGTATTGCTCAAACCCAAGAGTCTGAGGTTGCTATGAGCTATGATGCCACAGCACTCTACCCAGGGCAACAGACTATGATGCCATGGCACTCTACACAAGGCAACAGTGAGACTGTCTTTAAAAAATTTGGGATACACACAAAATTCAAGGTAAGAGATACCTCTGAAGGGAGAAAAGAGAATGGGAGAGAAGCAGAGACAGAATCCCATAAATGACAAAATATTCAAAATACTCTTTTTTTTTTTTTTTCTTCTGAGACAGAGTCTCAAGCTGCCACCCTGGGTAGAATATGGAGTCACAGCTCACAGCAACCTCAAACTCTTGGGCTTAAACGGATTCTTGGGATTAAAGATTCTCTTGCCTCAGCCTCCCAAGTAACTGGGACTACAGGCACCCACAACGCCCAGCTATTTTGTTGTTGTTGTTGTTGTCACTGTTTAGCTAGCCCAGGCCAGGTTCAAACCCACCAGCCTCAGTGTATGTGGCCAGCACCCCACCCACTGAGATACACAGGAATCACGATTTTATCTTGTGTGCGGTTTACACGCTATTTTAATCTAATCAATATCTAATAAACCAATTTTTAAGCTGCCTATGTGTATGGGCACGTGTATGGAAAAGCAAGAAAAAAGTCCTAGAATGATATAAATTAAACTACCAGTAGTTATCCTCCTGGAAGGAAGCAGAGACACTTTTATATTATTTGAATATGAGACTAATTATTTAATTTTTTACTCAATTTTTTTAAAGAAATTAGGTTTTCATTAAAATTCTAATTACGAAAATTGTAACCACATGGAAAGTTAGTGAATACAGCTGAATAAAGAATTCTACTTACACTATGATTACATCTATGTACAAAAATGTGCACATATACAAGAACAGAAGAAATGGGGTAAATCTGATCTAATGGAGTGGCTGGAACACAGATTTTTTACAGTTTTAGCTTCTTGTAAGTTTTATTTCTTGGAAATATTTTGTATTTCATTAATACTACCTCACTTGGAGAGAAATTAAAGAAAAATGACAACTGCAGGAAAAGCCAACTCTATTTCTTCAGAGTAGCCAACTGAAAAATCTCTCCACATAGGAAGGCTGAATGAATTTACAGCCAACTTACAATGGATAGTACATGCTGTGCCAGTAAGTGCACTCAAAACAACTGGAGAGGTCCCCACCACACCAAGGAGATTACATCAAAAGGTTTTGAAGTGCATATGTACATTTTAGCACTTAACTGAGAACTAGCAGCTGTCACATAAAAGTGCAATAGCCACAGTGAAAGCTCCAGAGCACAAGGAACCCAGGAAGATGCTGAAAAAAAATGAAAAGAGAATAGGGAAGGATGGCCAAAGAGGAGACAAAGAAGGAAGGAAAAAGAAAAATCTTCCCAATATGTGAGGCAAAAACATAACATGGAATAATAATTACAGTCTCATTAACTATAAAAGTATTGTATTTCAGAAAGCCACCTATATACTCGAGTATAAGCCGAGTTTTTTTTGGCACAAAATTTGTGCCGAAAAATCTGAACGCGGCTTATACTCGGGTCATACAGGTTATTTGATTCGGTGCGCGCGCACCTAATCAAATGCAGGTAGTCTCCAGTCGTCTTTGTGATTTAGCTTGATTACCTGTTAAGCTACGGTTTTCTGCGCTTTATTTAAAGTTTTAAAGTTGTTGTTGCTAGTTTACAGTTTTTCTTTAAGCAATAAATATGAAAAGCATTTAACCTACTGATTCCTCAATTATTGTAACTGTTTTGGGTATATATTTTTATTTTTTAAATTTACCAGTGGCTGCTGCGTATTCCACCTCGGCTTATACTCGAGTCACTAAGTTTTCCCAGTTTGGGGGGTAAAATTGAGGGGGTCGGCTTATACTCGGGTCAGTTTGTACTCGAGTATATGCGTTAAGTGCTAAGTGGCCATTTCTATTGGCCTTGCATCATTTCTCACACCTAGACTCCTATCCAAGAGCTTTCTCCTTGCCTTTGGTTTCTCCTCTATTACAATTCATATTCCACAGAGCCTGTATGAGTTTTCTCTCTACAAAATAAATCTGACCATGCTATTTTTCTCCTTAAAACCCTTCAGATGTCTGTACACAAATCTCAACTCTTTTTATGCCATCCAATCTGGCATCAATACTCACCTATCAGACTTGTCTCAGATCTAGTAAAAAGTAGGTATTAAAGATAAATAAATTTAAGAAAAGAAAATATGTATAATGATGTCCAGAATTGCTGTTTTATGTCGTATTATATTTATGTCATTACTATGCAAGTGAAAAGTTTAATTATATCCATCATACAGTATTCTCACCAAACAGAAACTTTTTACAAAGAAGCTAAACAGTTATATTCACATAACATTAAAACTGGGCAGAGTGGCTCATGCCTGTAATCCCAGCACTTTAGGAAGCCGAAGCCAGAATTCAGGATCAGCCTGGACAACACAAGATAACTCAACTCTGTGAAAACTAAAAAATAAATAGCCAGGAATGGTGGGAAGCACTTGTAGTTCCAGCTACTTAGGAGGCTGAGAGGAAGATGATCACTTGAGCCTAGGAGTTCAAGGCTGCAGTGAGCTGAGATCACACCACTACACGACAGCCTGGTCAGACAGTCTGACCCTAACTCTAAAAGAAAAAGAAAAATTTTTAAATAAAATTTTACACTAGACTGGATTTTTGGAAATATTTCTATTTTCAGGGCGGCACCTGTGGCTCAAAGGAGTAGAACGCCGGCCCCATATGCCAGAAGTGGCGGGTTCAAACCTAGCCCCGGCCAAAAACTGCAAAAGAAAATTTAAAAATTAAAAAGTAATAAAATAAAATGTTTCTATTTTCAATTACAAAGTTAAAAATATAGGGTAGATTATAAGGAATCAAATCGATATTTTCTAAAATGAATGTTAACATCTATCACTAATTTCTCACAGTTTTCTAGAAACTGTTAAAGTCAGCTCTGTGGGCTCTTAATGGCGTATCACAGCTACCATACAAGGAAGTTTAGCAACAAAATCAAAGTTACTTTAAAAGATAAACGCCTAATTTAGTGAGTCCCACTCATTTTTCAATCTGGAATATTCCTTAAATTTACCATATAAATTACAAACGCATACTATGCATCTTAACAGATTTATCAGAAAAGTTTTCTAAGATTAGGTAAATACTTCTACTTCAAATAAAATTTATATAATTTACTAAAGCCTGTTTATTAGCTTATTCGTACCAAAGTATGGGTTCTCATGAGAATCATTCCACTGTTTTAATTAAATGTTATAGGATCTTGCAGACAGATTCAAGAATAGCACCATCTGTCTGGGTTGCAAAACTCATTTTCACAATCACATCACCAAATAGTAACAAAATACCATTTTCATACATATCTCTCTCAAGTAATTTATAGACAACTAATGAATCTAGTCTATTTAGGATCATGACACTGGATTTAATCTGTGCAGATAATTACACTTTGTATGTAAACCAATATACTTTGACTACTATGTTTTTAGTAATTTAAGCTTTAGTTAATAACTTGTGTTACAGAAGGCAAATATTTGTGCTCTTTAGTGGCTAAAATGAAGATTTATGCTCCAATATAAATTCTACATGCTAAACTATTCAGGTGGTATGAAAATCTGAAATTGTTTAAAGTATTTGTTTTTAATTATGTTACTAAATTTTCCTAAGATAACTACAGCTCTAGGATTACATCATAACACTTTTTGGTAGGATTTCAATTCCCTTTTATGATGTAAAAAGCACTAAAAAAGAATTATCGATATAATCTGAAGATCACAGATAGTAAAGGTGACTGAGAAAAATGTCTAAAAATTTCATATTTCTGTATTCAAAAATAGAACATTTGCCACAGCAACTTGTAATCTAAAAACTAGAAGAGGCCTCCCTACTGCGGACAATGGGTCCTCTGCACCTCCCTCACATTAACTACTCAGGCAGACTACCATCAAGTGTAATCCTAAATATATCTTAATACTGTTGTGCTAATCTCCTTCAACTGTAGAAGAAATTACTGCAAGAAAGAAGATGTGGGATACTACTTGGCTCATTAGGCAGTTTCCAAACTCTTCAGGGCCTTCGCTTATCATCAGTAAGGCCCCCATCAGATGCATCAGAAGTTGCTGACAACAATTTAGGGCAAAAAGCAGAACATAATAAATTGCAAGAATAGAAGACATTGACCAAAAATCATCCACTAAAATAAGATATTCTGGGATGGCTAACTAAACCATTTCTAAAAGTAAATCCAAAGGACAAGAACAAAAATATTTTTGTACATAATGGCAGTATTATTTGAATCATTTCAAAGGGGCTTTTTGAATATTTCTCATTTATGCAGATGTTTATCAGTTCTGATATGTTTTATACTAGTGAAGTTGTAAAACTCTTTGAAACAACCATTAAAGGAGAATTAAAAATAAACTCCTTGTTGTAATCCACCATCAAATAAAACATAAAAAGAAAAAAAAAATTTTTTTTTTTTTTTGAGAGTCTCACTTTGTCGCCTCCCCTGCTCCCTACCGTAGAGTGCTATGGTACACAGCTCACAGCAACCTCAGACTCCTGGGCTCAAGGGATCCTCTTGCCTCAGCCTCCCGAGCAGCTGGGACTATAGGCGCCCACCACAAGGCCCAGCTATTTTTAGAGACAGGGTCCTACACTAACTCAGGCTGGTCTTGAACGCATTAGCTCAGGGGATCCACCTGCCTTGGCCTCCCAGAGTGCTAGGATTCGTGGCATGAGCCACTGTGCCTGGCCCAACGCAAATTTTTTAGATGAAACTTTTTTTCTTTCTTTTTTTTTTTTTTACACAGCCTCAAAGAAGCAATAAAACTACAACTGAAACTGTCCTTGCTTCCTTGGTACAATGTCATGGCATTATACCTCACAGCAACCTCAAATTCTTGGGTTCAAGTGATTCTCTTGCCTCAGCCTCCTGTGTAGCTGGGACTACAGGCACCCACCACAATGCCCAGCTGTTTTTTTTTTTCCTTCCAACCATACAAATTCCACTTAATTTTTTTTTAACTATTCAAATTAATATGAGCATACAATATTTAGGTTACATTGTTCTCACTTTCAGGGCAAAGTTCTAATTTGTAGAAGAGTCCCTCACCCAGGGACCCTCACAATGTGCACATTAGGTGAGATTCCCCCCCCCCCAAGCTTTTTTTTTTTTTTTTTTGCAGTTTTGGCTGGGGCTTGGTTTGAACCTGCGACCTCCGGTATATGGGGCCAGCACCCTACTCCTTTGAGCCACAGGCACGCCCCCCCAGCTATTTTTAAAGACGGGAGTCTCCCTCTGGCTCAGGCTGGTTTCAAACTCCTGAGCTCAAGCAATCCTCTTGCCCTGGCCTCCCAGAATGCTGGAATTACAGGCGTGAGCCACTGCACTTGGCCCCCCAAACAACTTTTTTTAGAAACTGATTTTGTTTTTTCAGGCTTGAGCTCAGGAATTTTTTTTTTTTTTACACAGGGTCTTGTTCTATTGCCCAGACTGGAGGGCAGTGGTACAATCATAGCTCACTGCATCTTTGATCCTTCTGCCTCAGCTTCCCAAGGAGCTGGGACTGCAGGTGTAACTCACTATGCCTTACTAATTTTTAAAAATTTTTTGTAGAGAAAGGGATCTTGTTACGTTGCCCAGGCTAGCCTAGAACTCCTGGCCTCAAGCAAACCTCCCACCTCAGGCTCCCAAAGTGCTGCAACTACAGGTGTGAAACACCAAACCCAGCCAATATTTTCAATCTCTCAATTCAAGAAGCATGAAAGCTACAACTGAAACTGTCCTTGCTTCCTTCACACTCCTTTTGTGTATCTTCACATCTTTTTTATTTCTAAGAGGTATCTTACTCTTTTTCCAGTACTAACCCTATTACCTGAGTCCTTGATAACCACCTATTAGCCACACTTGTTTCATCAATTATCAACTTTCCATCTTTCAGAATCTCCACTATTGTTGCTCCTAACTCTACAAACACAAATCTACTTTTGAGGATCTTATTTTCCCTATTCCCTCTCCCCCATCCCTAGCTTGCTTCACAATCAACCTTCTTCTGAATCAAACTGAAATGTTCAGCATAGTGGCATGCACTTGGGAGTACCAGCTACTCAGGAGGCTAAAGTGGGAAGATCACTTGAGCCAGGAGGTCCAGGCCAGCCTAAGCAACATCTGTAAGAAGGAGTTTAGATGCTCCATCTCTAAAAAATTAATAATTAATTAAAATCTGAAAAGTATCTGCATTTGTTCATCTTGCCATTTATTCTTTCTTCAATCCACTATAACCCAAGATTCTACCCTCAAGAGTCAAATGTAATGATTTCACCTAACTACTAAGCCGCCCAAATAGCAAACCTCCTCATCTTTCACATATTACCTCTCTTCAAGGGACACCACAAAAGTCTTTGAAAATCATGATTATTCCCTTTCTTTCATTCTTTTCCACAACCTGAAAATATAGGCTTCATAAGAAGTAATCCTGAACCAAAATCTAATTTGTTTTAAATGCACAGAATTAAAAGTATGATGGGTTACAAAAGTTCAACAGTTCTAATTTGTCTATGTAAGAGAGCAATCCTAGAAAGGCCTTTAAACACATTATTAAATGTAATATCATTTAACACACTTGTTTTTCCTCAATTCATTTCTCATAATAGTTTCTATATCGTCTTGGATTATCTCCCATTTTAGTTTCATATCCCATCTGCTCATTTAAGATTCACGTCTGTCCAGTTTCTGAAATATTTGTCACTTTAGTCATTAGCATTTTGCGTAATATAGCACTTTTTTTTAAAGTTCAGAACTGAATTATTTTAGAAAACTGAGTATTATTTTAACATCACCATTTCTTATTCTAAAGTGGCCTACCCACACTTCAAATTTTCCACCTAATAAAAATTCAATTTCAATAAATTTTTGTACTGTTTTTTAAAAGGAAACCAAGAAAGCACTAGGGTGACAAATTAGAAGTACTTTCCTACACACCAGCTCAGTGAAGGTTCTCAAGAAAAGAGACTCAGAGTTACAGACTGAGCGTCCAAAGAATGCCCTTCTCTTTTTTCCCCATCTATTTCTTAAAATTCCAGTTTCAACCTTCCCTCTGGGTTTTGCTGGCTACGAGGTATTATGCAGTCTGTGTCACTCTCCCTCTGAATGTAACATATGGCATCTTAGAAACCCAACAGTACATAGAGATCTTTTTTCCATACATCAGACACTTACAGCCCTTTTGTAAGCTTAAGTTATACTTTTATCATTTCTGATGTACATTATTCCAAAATACATGTCACAAATTTCTCAAACACAGCATATAAAAAATTAAAATTTCTAAATACTACTTTCCTGACTACCCCAAAGAATCTCATCCCCAATTCCCTTTTTCATCTTACTGGATCTCAGAGGTCCCACCACACAAAATAACAAGCAAAAAGCTTGTCTCTAGGGGTGAGTGAAGGAAAGAGCTAAAAAGCAAAGAATAAAAAAATCTTTCCCTGATTACCCACAGAAACTACTGCTGTTCCCAACATTTTATTTACTACAAGTGTACCAGCAAAAAGAAAGCACTGGTTGGTCCCTGCAAGCAGGGGAGGGAAGACCTTCTTTCTATCCTCACTCCAAAACTGCACTCTTCTCAAAGGGAGCCACCTCTCAACACTCTCTTCAAACCCTCTTTCTGACAGCAATCCTCTCCTTGGCCTAGAAGAGGGCTAGAGTTCCCACTGTCCAGGGCAGGGGAAGGCACTCAGAGTGCCAGAACTGCAGTCAGAGAAAAAGTGCTCCTGGCACTCTACAGGGGAACAGTAAATGTAAAGTCCATTCCCACAAAAATGCTGCCCTAGATAGCATCTGAATTCTGTAGCACACCTAATTACTTACAATACAAGGTAAACAGGCTAACCATCATTTGTAGCAATAGCAATCAAGAGAATTTTTTGTGAAAACAAACTTAAAAATTAACTGTTTCTAGTATTTTAGAATGCTGGTGACCACCTACATGTAAAATTCTAAACCTATGGATACAACTTAAGACACTATTCATATTCAATATGAGTAACACAAAAAACTACACATTTGGGGGGGGGGGCTTTTCTTCCTTCAACAAGAGCTCAACAATATCTTTAGATACTGCAGCATTAAGCAGAAATTAGCCAATGGTTGAGTTCTCACTGATCAAAACATAGTAAGGGTTGTGACATGCCTGTCAGACTAAAACATGACTTAGTCTTTAAGAATAAAAATATATTTATTAAGTACTATTTCTAATATTCCCTGAGACAAATCTCAAAATGTTAATAGAACTGCTATTTAAAGTTCAAAGAGCACTCAGGAGCTGCCAAGGAATTAATAGCTTAAACTACCAAATACGAGCTACAGTTCACTTCCCAGTCTTAGCCAGTCACAGCTCACAGCTGGTACAGCAAAATCATCCAGCATGATTAAAGACATATTACAAAATTGTGCATCATATGCAGTTGTTATGAAAAGCTGTAACATTTAAAGATTAATTTCAAGTTTTTCTCCTCAATCATGGCTTATTTATGAGGAAAGACAGAACAAGTAAGTCCTTTGCCCCTACAAAAGAAGTACAAATACAACTTAAATGGTGTATTTTAAAACAAGTCATTTTACCATTTTACCATTCCAACTTCCTGGTTAACTGTCTATGGCTACTATACAACTTGAATTATAACTTACTGGAAATTTCTTCCTGTTAAAGAGAACATTATCTAGTCATCCAAAGTGCTTTCCTTTTAAAAATACACAAAATGATTTTTCATACCTTTCCCCTCCATATTTCCACTAAGTTAAAAAAAGAGAGAAACTGAGGGGAAAAATCTTTATGTGACCAACCTCATCTGCCTGGTCACTACTAAAAGCTACTGGATATAACGCAAACGTCCCTATTACCAGTTAATTCTCCATTTTACTGGGCTCATGGAAAGTAATCTTGTAACTGAAGTTGAGTAGAAGCCCTCCTATACATCTTAAAGAATGAAAAGTGAAGGAATTCAGAAGCAAATCCAAAACAAAATCAACAACAGTTTCCAAAACCTGTAGGTTTCCTACCATGTTACAGAAAATGTAAGTGGTAAATGAATTCCTATTACTTTATGGCATGGTAAAAACACATCTCTTGATTAGTTGGGATTATCTTTAATAAAGATTATCTATAATTCATCTAGAATATTACCAAACTACAGTACACAGCCTAGGTAATGTACTATACATTCAGAATACAGAGTTAAGCATCTAAATAAATTCAAAAAACAATAGCATACTTGTGATCAGGATCCAAACAGGCAATGAGAACTCCCTTGGGGAATGAAGACAAGAATCATCCAGCAATTCGCTCATATAACAAATAGTTAACGAGCACCTAATTACAAATGTAAAGATTTCCACAGGATTACTCTTCTAACAGAAGCTCATGTGCTTATCAGAAGTCTACTTCAGGAGCCAGAGTGACTAGTTCTGCCTGTGGGAGTCAGGGAAAGCTTCACAGAAGAAATGACATTTGAGTGTCCTCAAGAGTAGTAGGATTGTGCCAGGCATATATGCATGCAAAAAAAACTAGGAGCTAGTTCCAAATGTTCCAGAGTTAGACATGTTTCCCTTTATTTCTTTTTAGGTCATTAAATTCCATCATGAGAACATAAAATGTTTTGTCACACAAATTATACTCTTTCTAACACCTTATTTATTAGGTCTCAAAACTAAGCTCAGATGAATTTAATCATCCTTTCTATTTAATCAAATAATGAAAGGTGAGGAAGCTTCATATATCTTACTCAAAAATACTTCCTCAGAAATTTATCAATGTTCTTTTGGGGAGGAAAAAAAAAATCAGTAATTTTCTTTCCGTTTCATACCCTTTTAGTTTATCAATTTTTTTAATTTCCACTTATTATAAAAATTCTGTTCACAATTATATATTTTATGTGAAACAAATATTTTCCTCAAATTTAATTTTATTATCAAATAAGTGTCATAAATACATCCAATTAATGCAGTGACTTAATGCATATTAAGACTTACTAAAGTGAAAAGACCTAATGGAGATTTTAAAAAATATTTTCCTTCTCGTCTCTTTATCTTGCCCAATCCATTTTTAAAGTTAGAGCTAAAAATTAAACTATGTAAAATGAAGACACAAATGAAAATTTAATACAATCAACTCAGGAGGTTCCTTTAACAATAATGAAATTTCACTAAACTATAAAAAGTATAACATGTAAATCATCTAGAGCTCTGTACTTTTTTCACAGTAGTGGAAATATAGTTTTAGTAAGATTCTATCACAATTCATCTAGAATAAGAAATAAACATTCACAAACATACATAATAAACCAGAGAATGGATATGCCAATGAAATAATATTTTCCTTTGGATCCAAGTGAGTCTCCTAACTTTTATCTAGAAAGAAAAAAGCAAAATAAAAATATATGTTTTCTTCTTTTTTCCCCAGACTGGAATCCAAATATACGCTAAAAGAATTTTATTAGCTTAAAGAAGAAAGAAAATTATACCTCAACAAACATAACTAAAACATGCTAATATAAACACAAGAAAAACAAGAGTTCCTAAAGGAGGATTATTACAGCAAATTTATGAGAACAAAATCTATTCTATACCACAGATAATCTTAAAAGTTCAATAACAAAACAGTGTAGTAGAATCAGAGAACTGTCTCTGAAGTAAATACCCATCACAACAAAATTTCTTTATATAAATCAAAGATAAGAAACCAAGGTGATGCACATAAATGACTTTACACTAAACAAAAACTGGGCAGCTTACATATTTCATTCATGCAAATAAGTCTAAATTTACAATTCCTCGTTCATGTTAATATTTACCAAGATTAAAGGAAGATCATCTCCCCTATGTAATGAAGTGAATTCCCCCAACAGAACAAAGCTAACACCTTCAAATCTTTCAAATAAACAATGAAAGCATATACTATAAAAGAAAATTATCCGAATGAGATCAGGAAGAAGTTAAATGACTCAAGAGGGGGGAAAAGTCCTAAATTCCAAGAACACACTACAAACATTGACTCACTAATTCTAAAACTCTAAGCAAGTGCTATGAAACAAACGTGTGTGATTGTGTGTGTGTGTGTGTGTGCGCGTGTGTGTGTGTGTATTTTACTATACTCCACAGGCATACACTTTTAGGCTACCTAACTACCCCACTTTGCAATGTAGTAAATGTAATTTCTTGAAATAGAAATGTTTCTAATATGACAGAAGACATTCTGGCAGCCAACACTACACAATGCACAGTCTAAAAAGCAGATTTGTACGTAACACATCTTAAATAAATAACACTAACAAGAATGTTGCAGAAATCTTTTTCCCCATTTTTAATAAACATTTGCAACACTCCATTCAATAATAGTAACACCTAATATTCAACCGCATTACTAATTTCCATACACTCTGTCTAATCTTTCTCACTGGCCAGGTGCCTGTTTTTCTTCCAGAAAAACAAATCAGTACTTCTACTAGTTTAAAAAAGTGGAACATTATTGTTATTATTTTCTTCTTTCAAAAGCAAGCCAAATTTTTCTTTCAGGAAAAATATCTAATCTATCTTTGAATCAAATTTGGAGAGGCAAGTGAATTAACTGGACATAAGAAACATCCAGATAATCTCATTACTATTTACATGAAGATAAGAGTTTCATCTCAAGTTTAAATAATTAGGCCAATACACAACTATAGAACAAAATTATCTTTTGCAAATAGTTACCACAATTTATAGCACAAAGTACAAACTGAAGAGAGAGTATCTTCTTTATTAATCTCAAGAATAGAGGAGATCTCCTAAAGTGTTTGATGAACACAATTAACTCACAATTAACCAGGCTACAAAAGCCAGTGAACAAAAAAGATGAATTTTTCCATAACAAATTAATACAATCCACTACCATAACCTTTACCATTAATTAAAGGAATGCTACAGATATTTTTCCCAAATACCTACTACCGTCATGAAAAAAATGACCAAAACATTCCAAAGAAAATGATATGCTATATAGCAAATGGAATAAATTCAATAAACACTTAATGTCCTAAATGCACCCTCTGCCATTCTCCCCACAAAGAATAAGAAACAGGCCTAACTTCTTCCTAAGGATCATTCAAGCAACAACACAGCAATGTATTTGTAGCATACAGGTCTAAGATATATTATTTTCTCTTTAAAATTATGAACTCATCACACATACAAATGGCTCTTTAAAACGGTCCAGTAAACTGCTACACTATGCCTTAAATTGCTGTCTATTATGTACTTAAAAATATTTACTAGCAATTGGAGGTTAATATGGCAACTATTACTGGGTAGCAATTATTGCTATTAAAAATATATAAATACTGTTAACACCATGTGTTACTAACAACAAAATGCTAAATAGAAAACATACATTAACAAATTATAAATATTTTCACTAAAGAAAATGAACTGTCATGACAAAAAGATGCTTTAAACATAAATAAAAAAATAGCAAGTTGAGATGAAAAAATATCCTCTGTGTACAGTATTTTAGCACTTTGGAAGATGAGTGAAAGCATGCACTTGTCCTCATTTTCATTTGACAATCCTCCCCATTTGGTTCAATTGGTTCAAAAGAATAGATTTCTAAGTTTCTATATTTACAACTATCTTCCCTTCTGCAAAAAATAAGCCTCTTAAGACAAAAAGAAATTAAGTCAACAACAGATTACCTTTAAAGCTTCAAATATAAATCAATGGTCTTCAAAAGGAATTAAGTACTAGCGTGTGTGTGTTCAATTCAGCAAAAATGTGAGAGCATGGCTCAATCAGTCAAGATTCTAAGCAAATAAAACAACACAAATGGACAGCAAATGTACTGGAGAATTAAAATGACTACCTCACGTCAAAGAGGGCATACTTAAGTTTACTTAAAGGACACAAAATCACTTTCTCCATATTATCTCAATAGAAAAAAAGAAAAATATACCTAACATCTGGAAATTATGACTTCTCACAAGGGTGGGTTCACATACCATAGAGCCCACTGTTACACTTTCTTAAAAGGCAGATTTAACACACTACTGAGTTATAACTGAGTGAATTTATAACAAGAGTCACCCAGAAATATGATGGACAGCATGAGAAAACACTTTTGAGTCATAAAGGCACAGCCAAGCACGCAGTAACTACAAACGCTAAAAATAAGAAACACATACAATGACACACATCATATATACATAGTGGCATTCTTCATATGTTACAGAAATAAGAGATTGAAAAGAGAACTTTGGAAATTTGATTCCATGCAATAGAAAATGAGAAAACAAGACTAGTAAAAACCTTAAGGCACCTGACTGAATAATTTAACTTTTGCTAAACCATAATGAACACCTCAAGGTAAAAGAAAGTGGGTAGGTCACTACTGTGGTACAGAGCTTTAATCTCTAGTTTATATTTCAACCTACACTAATAGGAGTCCCTAAGGATTCTCTATAAACAATACTTAAATTAAAAAAAAAAAAAAAAAAAGGCCTGCAGGCCAACAGGGAAAAAAAAAAAGGCATGCTAAGGATGCTGCCATGTAACATTTTCAAGAAAAACTCTCAATTTAGAGTCAGAAAAATCTACAAGTCAGCAATTTAACTGATTTAAAATTTTTTTAAAATAGTACTTTATCCACCCTCCATGTATAAGGGAATATAGACATTCTATCGTCCTTTAAAAAAAGCCAAAAACCTAAACATTCTTGTGGTTCTTAATTTCAAAATCATTACCTAAAGAGTAATTCTATTGTTTTAAGGAACTGTATTCAAAAATGAGTTCCTTGGTTCCTTAGGAACTCATTTTTGAATATAGTTCTTTAAAAAAATACAATTACTCTTTAGGTAATGACACAAACTGTCCTCTCCCACAAAACTGTTTATTTCTCCAAAATAATCTCAACCATCTTATCTCTATAACATTATCCTCCTTAGTGAGGCTTTTTTTAAAAAGATAAATGATGTACCTTGAAGATTAGCTATACATATACTTTCATTTTATTTACAAAATCTATACATATATATACACGTGTGTATATATATATTCACAAACCATTCCCAGTAAGCATGATACATGGTAATCTGCAAGATCTCTCACCACTAATACTGGTCTACTTGGTTATTTTAATTCCCCATGTCAATGTGGTCACCAGCCACCAAACAAAAACCATTTTAATACCCCTTAATCAATATGCTTGCTAATGTATGAAAGTCCCTGAACCTGAATGATACTAAAAGACTGAAGGGGAAAAAGAAAAGACAAAGTGAGTTTTATTCCCATATACAAAAGATCAAGGGAAAATTAACTGAAACTTATAATTGAATTTTAAGATTAAATATCTGAATAAAAATGTTTGATAAAAAAAAAAAAATTAACCACAGATCTTACCACAGTGGAAGCAGTATTACTATGTCACTCAGCCTTTGTAGGCAAAAATCACGTGTTGATTTTTTAAATCTACATAAATACTGTAACATATTTAATAAAATACTTCCACTCTAAAAGTTGGCAAGAATTTATATTTCTCCATTAGTCTCAAAGAAAAAAAAGCATCTATGCCACCCATAATTAAATGTAACTAATTACAATTTGAACACTAAATTATTTATCCAGTGTAAACAAGGATTAAGAGGAAATAATGCTTCTATCTACAGCAGGGGTTACAGAAAATAATTTCCAAAATGCATGCTCTCCAAAGGGCAGTCCCCACACACACAAAATAGGACAACTTAAGTTGGATGTTTTTAAAGCTAAATTAAATAAACCGTTCAGCCAATTTTCCAATTATATTCTACGCTTGAAACATAATTGCCTTACATCTGTTTACAAATCTTTGCTCAATATTTAAACAAATTCCTACTCTCCGGGGCACATAGCTATACATAGAGCAACTCACGCACAAAGCACATATTTAAAGACCACGCACTGCAATTATTAGCCTAAGCGCCAGGTTTAACAACATGAATGTTTTCAGACGAGGTAATACGACCCAATAAAAAGCAAAAATGGCATTTACCACCAAATGTCACTGCCACCGCCAGGAAAGAGTTGCTGGAGCCCTATACATTTTTAATTTCAATAAATCTAGACGCCGTCGTCGGGTGCCAGGCTTCCACCAGAACAATTGACACCCTAACTGCTTCAAGATTAAGGCAGGCGATTCAAATCCGAAGCAAAAGTTGTCAGTTATCAGAGAGAGAGTGAGAGAAGTGAGGGCAGATAAAAGCGATGTTATCAAACCGCCCAGCTTGTTGCTTTTGTGTGTGTGTGTGGATTCGTTGTTAGAATAGAGAAAACAGTTTTTTTAAAAGACACAGGAGGAGAGAAAGAAGAAAAAAAGCTTTCTCCACCTTCCGTCGACTCGGCGCAATGGCTTTACGGCTCTCCAGCGTAGTAAGCCCCGAGAGGCAGGCGGCTGTCGATGTTTACAATCGCGGGAGCTCCGGTGCAAGAGTCCTTTACTGACACAATCGCATTCAATCAACTGTTTTCGGGCGAAATTGCAGGTGTCATTATAGAATTTTAAAAAATTCAAAAAGCAGGCGGGCGGGTAGGCAGCCGATCCGACAAGGGGGTAAAAAAGGCTGCTCATCACTGGCGCGGGCAGCACAAGGCAAAAGCCTTCCACATTTAGGGGGGAAAGGGGGAGGAGAAGGGGGATGTAATTGCAACAGAGGGTGGGCGTTCGAAGTGCAACCCAGAATCCGCAGCTTTGAGACTTCCACATGCAAATTCCACGCCGAGCGCCGCGCTCACAAATGATTTTTAAAGAGCCAAATAAACACTGGATGGGATCCAAGTCGAGGAGAGACGATCCAAAGGGGGGAGAATCGGCGAGAGGCGAAGGCTGGGAGAGGCGAGGGAGGGGCAAAGTCCCGGCGGCGGGAGGAGAAAGTTGGTCGGCGGCAGAGGTCGGGAACCCCCCCACCCCGCGGTTCAACCCCCTCCCCGCAGCCGGCTACTCACCAGCGAAAAGAGGTTGGAGTGACAATCCTCCAGGCTCGCCCCGTTCGCCACCCAGTTCGCTGCCGCAGTCATGATCCTCCGCGAGCCCGGCCGCCAGAGAGGGGCATGTCGGAGCGAGGCGTCCGAGGCGAGGCCGGGCCGGGCGGCGGCGCCTCGCTGGGGAGCGCGGGGCGGCCGGGCCGCCGCCGCCGCCGGGTGAGGGCGGGAGGGCCGGCGGACGGGCGGGAGGCGCCGCGGCGACGCCGCGCCGGGGACGGCGGGCCCCGGCCGGCGGGGGGGTCCGCGGCGGCCGCGCGGCTCCTTCCTGCTGGGGCGGCGGCGGCGGCGGCGGCGGCGGGGGGCGCTGTCCGCGCGGCCAGGCGCCCTCCCTGCCTCTCAGGGCCGCCGCTGCCTCCCGGGCCGGCGCTACGGGCCGGCCGCCGCCTCCGCCTTCCCTGTTCCTCGGCCGCCGCCGCCGCTGCCTCTGCCGCCGCCTTGTTTATCTCCAGCCACCGACTCCCCCTCGGCCCCCGCCGGCGCGTGAGGGGAGGCGAGCCCCAGAGTCGCCGCCGCCGCCTCGGAGCCGCCGCCGCCGCGGAGCGCGAACTCGCGAAGGGGGGGGTGCGGACGAAGCCAGCGGGCGACCCCGGCAGCCGAGCGACGTCCCCTCCTTCCTCTTCCTCCCCCACCCCCCCCTCCTCCCCAGTCAGCCTCGCTTCTCCTCCCTCCCCGGGATCGCTTGCTCTGACAGCAATGGCGGCCGCCGACCGCGGCTCGGCCCGCCATTGGCTGGCGCTGATCACGTGACGGGCGCCGGCCGCGCGGGGGGGCGAGGGGCAGGCGGGGGAGGGGCCCGGAGCGGCGGCAGCGGCGGCTCGCGGGAGGCGCTGCTGAGTCGAGTGGGGCCAGATTTTCTGGCCGCGGAGAGGGAGGTAGACCGAGAGGGAGAGAAAGAAGTGCGGGCCTCCGAACTCCCCGGCGGGTGGCGGACTGCCGGCCTGAGGCTGCCGTGGGCTTCCCTGCGTGGTCGCCCGCTCCCTCACGGTGCACACATCTTTGCGGGGCGAGACTAGGAGCTCCAGGCAGACGCGCTGCGTCCGCAGCTGAGGATACGGGTCCCTTGCTGTGCCCCTCTCTGTGGGGCCAGGCTGCAGGTCCGACTGCTCTGCGGAGTGTCTTATCGAAAGCTCACGCTCTTCTCCGCTTTCTATAGAGCTGAAAACTGAAGCACAAAGAAATTAACTCACTTGTCCGAAGTCACACACCTGGGGAGAAGATCCCGGATTCGAATCCATACACCCATGCAAAGTGAAGCAAAGCTCTTGTACTTGGTTTTATACCCCTCGCCCTGGGATATTGACATATTGATGACTGCTGTATAGTGAGCGCTTACTGTGTTCCCAGACAGTATGCATTTAATTCAGAAATGTTTATTGAGCCCTTACTCCTAGTTACTGTGTGCACTTATTTATTCATTCATTGCATAAATGTTTCCTGAGCTCTTGCTATGTGCCAGAATCTGTTACAACTGCCAGGCACTGTGCTAAGGCTGTGTTGGGAGCAGACCCTCCTTTTGGCTGAATTCATTCAATAACCGACATTTACTGAGGAAAGTATATGGCCTGGGAGGGAGCCTAGAAGAGTGCTGCTATGAAGAGATTCTCTCCCAGTCCTCAAAGCATTTGCTCCCTGAAAAGTTGGGGAGAAGAAAACAACTTCGTAAGTCTCCAGACATGGAAGAGCCAGTCGTTTCAGGAAGATTAGACTAAAAGAGAAGAAAAGTAGAAAGCAAGAGGGTATTCAAAGGAAAAGTCATGGACACAAGCATTGAGCTTTAGAACTGCCACAAATACTGCTAAATGAAAACACGTTAGCAGCATGTTATAATTGATATTATAGTGGACACTATGTTATAACTGGCCGACACTATGTAACAACAAATGTACATACATTATTTCACATAATCCTCAGAACAACCACGTAAGATAGATACTGTTATTATTATAATAAAGCAAAGCTAAGAGGTGGCAGTAACATCTTCAATCTCTTGACAGTTGGTGAGCAGCTCAAACCCAGGTCTATCTGTTGTGAATTTCTGTTAAATTACTATTGCTGGCTGGTGAGGTGGCTTATTCCTGTAATTCCAACACTCTGGGAGGCCGATAGGGGATAATCACTTAAACTGAGGCATTCTAGATCAGCCTGAGCAAGACCCAGAGCTCTTCTCTACTTAAAAAAAATAATAATAATAGAAAAATTACCCAGGTATTGTAGTGGGTTCCTGTAGTCCCAGACACTCAGGAGGCTGAGGCAGAAGGATCACTTGCACCTAGAAGTTTGAGGTTACTGTGAGACTCTGTCTCATCAACAACAACAAAGATATTATACTATTGATGAAAGCGTTCAGGAGAAAAGTCAAAGTACTCCATCTATACACATGGCTACTTGAGCCTGAGCAATGAGAAGGTGTGATGATCGTTATATCCACATTCCATGTCTTTACATTTCAGGAGGGCTTCACCCTACATACCTGCTCACCAAATTCTTATTCTTCATCAAGTATAGGTTTAACTTGGGAAAAAAAAAAAAAAAACTCTCCCGGAACAAAATCTACTAGAAACATGAACAAAGGACTTGGACAGTTTGCAGAATAGAAAAGATCAGCTTTTAAATACAGTCATTCACAGCATAATAATGTTTTAGTCAACAGACCACATATATGACGTGGTCCCATAACAGTGTGATACCACATTTTGACTAATTTTTATATGTTTACATACATAAATAATTCCCATTCTGTTACAGTCACCTATAGTATTCAGTACAGTAACAAACATGCTGTAAACAGGTTTGTAGCCTAGGAGCAATAGGCTATTTCCATAGCCTATGTGTGTAGTACGCTATACCATCTAAGTTTGTGTAAGTACATTCTGTGATGTTTGCATGAAGACAAAATAGCTTAATATCATATATCTTAGAATGTATCCCTGTCATAATGTGATGCATGAGTATATAAAAAGATGCTCAACCTCAGTCATTGCTATGGATTGAATGTTTGTGTCCCCCCCAAAATTCATATGTTGAAACCCTAATCACCATAGTAATGTTATTAGAAGATGGAAGTGTTGGGAGGTAATTAGTATAAGAGTGGAGCCCTTGTGATGAAATTAGTGCCCTTATAAGAAGAGACACATAGAGATTGCTTCTCTCTTCACAGGAAGACATAACCAAGAAGAGGGCCCTTACCAAAAACTCAATTGGCCAGCATCTTTGATCTTGGCCTTTCCAGCCTCCAGAACAATATGAAATAAATTTCTGTGGTTTAAGATACCTAGTATATGGTAATTTGTAATACCAGCCTGAGAAGACTAAAAGACTACTCATAAGAAAAACAGAAATCAAAGCCATAATAAGTGTAGACAATAAATTAAGAGCTTACACAAATGTGAAAGGAAGCAGAATCTTCATGTACTGTCAGCTTTGAATGTCCATAATCTTTGACCATGTGATTCTACTTTTAGAAGTTTATCTCATAGAGATTCTCACACAGATGTTTAAAGACATGTAGTACAAGAATATGAACTTGTTTGTAGAACAAAAACTGGAAACAACCTACACATTCATCATTTGTGGAATAATTAACAATACAATTAAATCTCATACGTCCATTAAAAATGAGTTAGCACTATGTGTACTGATACAGAATAATCTCAAAAATAGATTATTATTAATAATTGAGATATCTCTGGAAGGTTGACAAGAAACTACTAGTACTTTAGTTGCCTCTAGGGAGGGGACTTGAAGTGGAAAATGGAATTACTTTTCTTTTGGGGGTGAGGACAGAGTCTCAAGCTATAGCCCTGGGTAGAGTCCCATGGCATCATAGCTCATAGCAACCTCAAACTCTTGGGCTTAAGCGATTCTCTTGCCTCAGCCTCCCAAGTAGCTGGGACTACAGATGCTCACAACAACGCCTGGCTATTTTTTTCATTGCAGTTGTCATTGCTATTTTAGCTGGTCCAGGCCAGATTCAAACCCACCATCCTTGGTGTATGTGGCCGGCGCCCTACCCACTGAGCTACAGGCACCACCCTTTTTTTTTTTTTTTTTTTCTTAAGACTGAGTCTCACTTGGTGGCCCAGTAGCCTCATAGCTCACTGCAGCCTCAAACTCCCAGGCTCAAGGGATCCTCCCGCATAACTGGGACTATAGGCATGCAGCTCCTTACCTGGCTAAATTTTCTATTTTTAGTAGAGACAGAGTCTAGCTTTCACTCTGGTTGGTCTCAAACTCCTGACCTCACACGTCTCCCACCTTGGACCTGCCAGAGTGCTGGGATTACAGGCTTGAGACACCACATGGAATTACTTTTTTTTTTTTTTTGCACCTTTTGCATTTTCTTTCCCCCCCCCTTTTTTTTTAATCAAATTCATATATTACCCATTCAATACAATAAGTTTTAAACAACAAACCAATCAATAAACTAATCAAAACCAGTAATCAAACCAATGGCACCATAAAAGTAAATAAGTAAATAGGCCAGAGACAGTGGCTCACACCTGTAATCTTAGTACTCTGGGAGGCCAAGGTGGAAGGATCACTTGAGGTGAGAAGTTGAAGACTCAAAAGCGAGTCCCCATGTTTACAAGAAATACACATATGCACTGGTGTGGTGGTGTGTGGCTGTCTTTCCAGCCATATGGGAGGCTGAGGTAGGAGGATCACTTGAGACCAGGAGTTTGAGTTTGCAGTGAACTGTGAGGATGCCACTGCACTCTAGCCAAGGTAATAGAGTGAGACTCTCTCTCAAAAAAAAAAAAAAAAAAAAGTAAATCGACAAAATGATACAAAGAAGAAAGAGAAGAAGGGAGGGAGGGAGGGAGAGGGAAGAAAAGAATGAAAAAAAAAAAGAAAGAAAAGAAGGAAAGAAAATAAAGAGAGAGAGAGAAAGAAAAAGAAAGAAAAAAAGAAAAAGAAAGAGAGAGAGCGAGAAAGGGGAGAGAGAGGGAAAAAGAGACTCTCATCCAAGGAGATTTCCTTAACTGTCAAAGTCTAGGGCTCCAAAGTGGAAGAGAAAAAACTAGAAGTGCTGAGTGTGATTTCTCTGTCAGCAAGAGCACAGCGTATGAACCCAAGGGAAGGAGGTTCCAGTCACAGATACACTACTGAGCAGCCTGTTATCTTGGACTAGCCAGTCAACCCTTCTGGACCTTACTTTCTTCATGTGGGAAATGGCAGCCTCCGTGATCTTTCAGGTCTAGCAACACAATTCTTTGACACTCTGCACAGTTGAAACTACTGATAAAGATCCATAGACCTCTTACTCAATAGAGAAAGCAACAGGAATTGATGGAACACCTCAAGAGATAACATTAAAAGAAAACAAAACAAAAACTATCAACTGACTAATAGGAACTAACAAGGACCCAGATATAAAGACTTTTGAGGTCTCTATGTGGGAGGCACCATTTAAGCATCCTCGTGACTTAGTTTTCCCATTTGTGAGAATGCCTGCTGCCCACACAGGAAACAGAAGTTCCACTCTGCACAGGTCTTAGGTCTTATTCTGAGGACAACAGGTTAGTTCCCTTTCGTGGTTGCCAAATGTAATGGCAGAGAGGAAATGGAAGTGAAAATATGACCAGAGGAGGAACCATCTATTAGAAAGACCACAGGAAGCTGCCACAGCTGCAGGGTGGAAGCATTTTGTAGGAGTTAAGAATACCACTTCAGAAAAAGAGACACCTGGGTTCCAATCCCTGCTGTGTTTTGCTCTGGCTGTGCAGCCTTGGGCAGGTCATTTAACCCCTGTGACCTCCATTTCTTCTTGTGCATTGACCTTACAGAGTGATAACTCAGGGCAAGTTCTTCATGCAGTGCCTGGCTCCAAAGGCAGTGATCAATAAAATTATAACACCTGGCCATTTGTCCTTTTTTGTACAAGGAAATTGTCACTCAGTCACATCACATGAAGGTTTTCCCCCCTTTTAACTTAAATCTTATTGTCTGTATTTTATTGCAAATAGCAAAAGTACAGAATGACCGGTGCAGCAAGTCAGACAATGTGGAAGTATACCGATGAGAAGGGAATGCTCTTCGCTGTACCCACTGAGATGACCAAAGATGACACATTGTTATGGGTCGCTAGACTCCTTCCTCTGCGCTCATATCAACCAGCTTAAAGACACATTCCTAAGGGTTTTTTTCTTTCCTTTTTTTTTTTTTTACTTTTTATGAAAATGGGACCATGCTTTCTTCACTTAATAATTTATCACAAATATACCTGTAGACCTATTTATCTGCATCTAACTCATTCTTTTATTGCTTGAGTAATGTTTCATAGAGCACCTGTGTCATAATTTATCCAATTATTCCCCTAGTCCTGAACATTCAGGTGGTTTCCAGTCTTTTTCTACCTTAAATAAGGGTGCAATAAATATATTTCTCCATATATCCTTACGTACTGACACTTTTATTTCTGTAGAATAAAGTCTCCAAAATAGGATTGCTTTTTTATTGTTAATAAATGTGTATTTTTATTGTTAATAAATACAGCCAGAAGACTTTTCCCAAAGGTTGTAGCAATTCACGCTCCCTGGAGCAATACAGGAAGAGTGCACACTTCCTTACAATTTTGCCACCATCTGGAAGTTGCCAATATTTTTTCATTTTTGCCAACCTAATGAGTGAAAAAATAGATATCATCGTTTGAATTTACTCTTCCCAAAATTCTAATGGAGTTGATCTTCTCTCTGGTGCCTTGACCATTTGCATTTCCTCTTGAGCTGTTTGCTATTCAAGTCAGCAGCTTAGAATGAGAGAGACCAAATGCAGTTCCAGTGAGACCAATAAGGAGCTTGGCACAAGGACAAAACACCTGTCTTCAGTCACTCTCACCTGACATGGACGAAGTAATTCATTCCATGATTTCATAAAGATCTTCTGGATGCTTCTATGCAGCAGATCTATACTTCTCCTTCCCTTTCAAAATTCAATTTTTAAGTTGATGTTTTAAGTTCTCTCTTAAATGGTCTTATAACCAATCAAGCTACACTGCCTTGGGCAATAACAGCTTTGTTCATAACCACTAAGGATTTCCTAATTGTTCCAACCTCTCCCCTAAGACATACAGGGGATGAAGTAAAAACAACAGCAGTTATTGCTGGTTTGGAGCAGGAGTATCTAAAAGTTAATGATTGAGGTATAGGTAAAGGGAAGAACTTGAGAGCCAGAGAAAACCTGGTTCAAATCCTAGCTCTGCCTCCTCCTCTCTTAACCACCTTTGGCTGTGATTGTGCCTCAGTTTCCTCATCTTTAAAGCAAGGTCATACTCTCACCCACCTCCTGTAAGTATTATGAGCCTTCAGTGAGTTATTACCTGGAAAGTACTCAGCACCTGCCTAACAGGTATATATTCAATAAAAGTCAGCTTTATTATTAAGATCCTTTTTATACAATGTAGGATGAAAGCAAACTCCAAGCCATACCACCAAAGAAAAACTTAAAGCAATGACTTGAGTTGTTGAAACATTTCAATAAGCTTAAGTTAAGTGGAATCATTGGCATTTTACCTATACCTTTTGTACCCATCAGAAGGATTCTTTTGCTTCAGGTAATGCTAATTCTTGTAACCATAATGAATTGCTTTCAAATTACCAAAAATAAGTAATAAAGAAGTTGTAAACAGTGTATTTGGATATTTTTCCTGAACTACATTGCTGCTTGACCAAAGAAAGGTGTCTTCATATTTTTTCAGCCTTCACTAAGCTTTCTAAATATTGCAAACTATGGCCACAGCAGATGATGAAATGTGTTACCTGAAACTAAATTCTGTTTTCTCTGGACAGTTTCTCTCTCTCTCTCTCTTTCTCTCACCCCCCCTCCCCCACCACCACTAGAAATCTGAACAGCCTCAATGTACAATGGCCAACTTAGGTTTTAGGGTGAACAAAATCTTTTTTTTTTTTTTTTTAAGAGACAGAGTCTCACTTTATCACCCTGGGTAGGCTCCATGGCCTCACAGTTCACAGCAACCTCCAACTCCTGGGCTTAGGCCATTCTTTTGCCTCAGCCTCCCGAGTAGCTGGGACTACAGGCGCCCACCACAACGCCCAGCTATTTTTTGTTGCAGTTAGGCCGGGGTCAGGTTTGAACCCACCACCCTCAGTATATGGGGCCGTCGCGCCACCCACTGAGGCACAGGCGCCGCCCCAACAAAATCATCTTTAAGAATCTGCTCATGTGGCAGATTCTGTAACTTTTTTCTCCAGGGATGTGCAAATGTAAATTCAAGGCTCACAAAAGAAAAGGTCTGCCCCAGTGACCCAGAGTCAGGACGAGCCTTCTGGCAACTCTGCCAGCCCACCTCACCCTTTCTATTTTCTATGCTCCAGACCAAAACCAAACATCCAGGATCCTGGAGGGATTTTGTAAAGAAGACAAATGTATTTTCATGGGTGGCCTAACTCAGGGACTTCAGCAAGGTCTGGATGGATGGAAGTCAACTGATCTAGCCACCCCACCCCAGTGATACTGCTCTTTGAGAACTGACATCCAGGTCCCAGCATGTTAGACAAAGGCCACTATCCTCTAGGGACTGTACTCAGTTCCTCCAAACTATCTGGCACTTTACGTTCTCCCAGGCCTGAGAAGACATTTCCTGTTCCCAAGCACAGGTGTACTGTCTACCTCCCTACTGGCTGGGTCCCTGCTCCAGGGCCAGATCTTCCTTTCTGCAATGGATCATTTTATTTAAAAGCAACCCTTGGAAGGAGTATAGTCCTTACTTGGGCAACAGTTTGGAGGCAATAAAAAAACGCCATATGTGAAACTCAAGTCATTCTTTTGTCTTCACTTTGCCCCAGTGACAGGTTCATTGGCCTTCTCCAGTCACCTGGGTCATAAATTCTCAGCAAGGGTGAGGCAAGAAACTCATCTCTCCCCTTGGGCCTTAGTTGTCTTTTTAAAAGTGGTCTGCCAATCTCTCAGGATATTGGTGAGTTCTAATCAATCGTTTTTCTTTTAATTGTGTACACAATTTCTTGATTTTCCTATGTGCCAACTGCAATATTCTATCATGGATGGGAATGGAGTGCACGTACCAAGTCACTCTGTTGCGGCTGTCGGTACAGATCGCTTCCCCAAGGAAATAAATTACATTTCATTCTCTATATATTGTTTACTTTATAGTCTCTTGATCTTACTTTGCTGACTTCTTGTAGATTTTTCGGTAGCTTGCTTCCCACTTAATCACAACAGCTTCTGTAAATGTTAGCGAGTTGTGTTATGGGGATTTGCTACTGGCATTTCACAATGATTCCCAAACATAGAAGCCCCTACTTTATTCTACCCCTCCCCCCAAAAAAACTCAGTAAATATTCCCATCACTTAAAAAAAATAGACTCTTAAAATGATTTTCCAATGAGCAGACTTTATTTCATGTTAACCATGCAATAACTCAAAGCACATTTAGCACTGTCCTCTATTTGTAGTTTTATGAGGTCACTGTTGACCTAGCATGGGCATCCCCGATGAACCTGTTCATTATAATCTAATCAGTTGCTACTCAAAATTCCAAAAGAAGGAAAGCTTCTCCTCCCATCTCCTGATAGAGCTTGCTAGCCACATTCACAGTTAACACCCCTCCTGGCCATACCCTCTTTGTAGGAGGAGACTGTTTTTTGAGACCGTTTTTTGGGGACTTACTTTATGCCAGGCATCTAAACTTCACAACTATCTTATGAAGTAGATCTTATCCCCATTTTACAGATGAGATAACTGAGGCTCAGAAAGATGAAATTACTATCCTGAAATTGCATGGCTTTGAAACCCAAGGCCAGATTTGAATATTAGCCACTACCATCTCCTGTACTAAGATTAATCTTGACCCTCCCATGTTTCAGACATCCTCTGCCTCTTATTCTGAGTTTTCCACCTTCCTCCCTGGCCAGTTGTGCCTCTCCCACATGTCTCATAGGAGCCTGGACAACATGCATAGCTCTGCCACTCACCAACCATCTGCTCTTGGATAAATGGCTTCACCATTCAGTTCCTTGATTTTCTCATCTGCAGTGTGGGCATAATTACACTGACTTCACAGGGAAGTCAGGGGATGGGGGCATTTCCCCCCTGTTTGTTCATTGCAGTATCCCCAGTGCCTGGAACCTTGTCGGTATTTAACAAATATTTGTTGACAGAAGGAATATAAAATAATGCAGTACTATATGGTAAGCCTTGCCAGAGCTTGGCACAAAGTAGGTGTCAATAAACGTCTGGCTGTTCTCCTCAGAGGTGTTAAACCACCTTGGGCCACAGGCAGCTCTTCTCCTTGGCAGGAGGATGAGGGCATTATCTACTCCAAGCCTCATTCCACCCCTGCCCAAAACATCTTCCCATGGGACCTGAAGAATCAGTGTTCCCTGGCACCAGCTAAAAAGGGACAGTAGTGCTTTCCCCCCTGGCCTGGGATAAGGGTAAGGGAGTTCTATTCCACAGAGGAGAGAGTTCCCCAGGCTTCTTGAAAAGTCTGCAGGAGTCATATTGCATCTTCAATGGCATGAATGGGCTTTCCAGACCCAGAATTAGGGTCAAGTGATAGCCTCAGCATCTCCAATGTGTTCTGTGCCCCTCCACAGTGACCTGGCCGGCACTGGGAATTAAATTTTGTATAATAATCCGATTTTCCCTCTTAAATTTGAAAGTAATGCATGCCCTATAAAATATTCAAACATCAAAGAAATGTATGACTTAAAACACCCTTTTCCCCAACCCAGATAGATACTAGTAACAATTTAGTGTACTGAATATTCATCTAGATATTCTTTCCAAACATACTCTAATAAATATTAGTACTGTTAGTACTTACAAAAAATGAGATCATACTTTATATATCTTCTGCACCTTATTGTTTTTCCTTAGTCAAGTTTATTGAGGTAGAATTTACAAACAGTAAAATGCACCATCTGTAGTGTAGCACTCCATGAGTTTTGGTAAAACATCTACGGGTGAATAAGCATCACCACAATAAAGATTTGAACAGTTTCATTAACACTCCACCCCCACAGTTCCCTCCCGCCCATTTGTAATCAATCCTTTTCTTCACCTCAAGCTCCTGGCAATGACTAATCTGTTCCCTGTTTACATAGTTTTTCTTTTCTAGAATGTCATTTAAATGAAATTGTAAGGTAAATATCTCTTTGCATCTGGTTTCTTTCCTTTAGCATAATGCATTTGAGATTTATCCATGCTGTCACATGAATCTTAGGTATATTCCTTTTTAATGTTATATAATATTTCACTGTGTGGATGTACCACAACTCATTTTCCCATTCATTGATTGAAGGATATTAGGGTTGTTTCTAGTTTTGGAGATATAACAGATAAAACCACCATGAACATTCACATACAAGTTTTAGTATGAATATAAGTTTTCATTTCTCTTGGGTAAATATGCAGAAGTGGGATTGCTGAGTCATGTAGTAAGGATATCTATCTTTATGAGAAGTTGCCAAACTATTTTCCAAAGTGGCTTTTCCATGCACCTTGCTTTTTTTTTTTCCTTAACCTAAGAAATATGTTGTTATTACCTGATAATATGTATCTGTTTGTGAAATATTTCCCCACTAGTATGTAAGGATGTAAGGACACAGTAGGTGCTCAATAAATATATATTGGATGAATGGACTCCACGGACCTCCCTCCATGTGAGGACATATAGATATGTGTCATTAACCTGCAAGTGGTAATACTGTGTGTTCTGCCACCTGGGTGTGTCTGACTTTCCTGTTCCCTTATTGGTGGGTCCTTAGAGCTCCCAATTCTTCACTACTACACACAAGCGCTTGCATATTTATTTGCAAACTTCTGTGAGTTTCATGAAAACAAATTCCTAGAAGGAGAAATGTGGAGGCAAAGGACATGAAAGATTGCGACTTTAAAAGGTGACACCAATTCACGCTCCCCCCATCCCCACCCCCAAGAGTAGGGGAAGTGAAGATTACCCACTTCAGAAGATTCCATGCTTGCCTTGCCTGTACTGAGTATTACCAGTGGGGATAAATAGCAAATGCACACTGCTGCGGGTCTCACAATCAGCAAGACCCAGTGCTTCCTGGATTTTTGGATTTCGTACATGCATTATGATTTCCAGAGAGAATAGTGGAAACTGACGTAGGATCATCAACTTCTTGTTCTGCTAAGAAAAGACCCAAAACCAAAATGAAAACACATCTAATACTATGTACAAAACGTGGTACCTCCTATCATGTTATAAATAAAAGGATAAGTTCATGCCATTGAAAAATGGGAAAGGCAAATTCTGAGAAGAAAATAAGTCTGATTGTGATACATTTGAATATTGCTTTCTCTATTATTATTTCTCTGTGAATTGGGAGAATGGATGGGTTTGGATGGGAGCCTAGTTAGTACCAACAGGCTTGCCTGGGTGACCCTGTGAGGGCTCTAAATGAGAACAAAGGGTAGTTGGGAGAAAAAATGAAACAGAACAGGAGGAAGAAATGAAAGTGTTACAATTAGCTAATTGGGCCCAGTTCTTCTGGATGTAGCTTCATCTCCCCCACTGTGCACGGAGCTCTTCTCCACATCAAAGACCACTGCATGCCTGGAGAATTGGAACCGATGTTTATGGAGTGCTTTGAAGATGTAAAGTACTGTTTAAATGCTAAGTATCATTATTATTACTTTAAATTTTAAATACCTTTTTTTTTTTTTTTTTGGTGGGGATTTTAATATGTGCAGTTCTTATTTAATATGGAAGCAAGACTGTCTGCTATAGGTGGGGCAAGAAACCCCATGTACCTTTGGAACATTGAACCAAGCTCACCACCTTGTCCTTGTAAATTGTGTTTTCCAGGAAGATGAACACTGTCAATCAGATGCTGTCAGTTTATGTAAGAACATGTCTCAAGATCTAATTGAAATACAGTATCTTTCCAGGCAGAGTTGATAGAGTTATCACATTACAGATTTTATTTGACTCTGCATCTCAATTCATTCCTTTGTATAGTTTCCAGATTTCTTCATAAAACAGAAATTAGACACAGTCTTGACATTAGAATTTCACAAAGAAGCAATCAAATCCAAATTACTTCGAAGAAAGAAAGGACTATAAAAGTAACTAAACAAAATGAAAGGAAAAAAACGTTCTGGAGGGCCCTAGTTCATGAATTAATTTTGTTATTTGGTCCTTGGGACAAATCCAACTTAATTTAAGAAGTTGCCAGACATAAAACACTAGAAAAAACCTTTGCATCTGTGGTTAGTATGAGCTTAGAGAGAAACATTGTCAAGTTTGAAAGTTCTTCCTTTTCTTTCTGTCTCTCTCTTTTTCTCTGTTTCTCTCTCTTTCTCTTTCTCTTTCTCTCTCTCTCTCTCTCTGTCTCTCTCTTTCTCTTTCTTTCCTCCCTCCCTCCCTTCCTTCTCCCTCTCTCTCTCTCTTTCTTTATTTCCATAGAACTCAGACAGGCTCCACGCACTTAGCACAGTGGTTACAGCGCCAGCCACACACACTGAGGCTGGTGAGTTTGAAACCGGCGTGAGTCACCTAAACAACAATGACAACTGCAACAAAAAAATAGCTGGGCGCTGTGGTGGGTGCCCGTAGTCCCAGCTACCTGGGAGGCTGAGGCAAAAGAATGGCTTAAGCCCTAGAGTTTGAGGTTGCTGTGAGCTGTGATGCCGGGGCACTCTACCAAGGGTGACATAGTGAGACTCTGTCTCCAAACAAACAAACAAACAAACAAACAAAAACATAAGACTTGGACAATGAACTGGTCATTATCTCTTGACTTACACTAATGTGACTGGTTGGTATCCCATTCATATGTTTCTGTATTAATAGATTCTTTTCCCCAAGGATTGGTAAGGAATTTTTTAAATTAAAAAGTCATCAAAGTTTAAATGAATTGCCAGACATAAAACTTGGATCTGAAATGGTACACAGTCATTGGGCCATTTCAATTTCCTATTGTAACCAAAGTCCAAACTGTGTTTTAAAAACTGTTCTAGTAATGAGATTCACAAGAGGTATCAGGTTACTAAATGGCTTTTAGCCTCTTTTGAAACTGGAGTAAAGGAAAATCTCATTAATTTGAACTGTGCTAATAATGGAATTTGTTATAATTCAACCTGGCCTAAGCTACAGTTTACCTTTGGTTTACCTGTGAAGAAAAGTTTACCAGAGTAACCATGTCAAGAAGACTGCGGAACATTTCACGTCTTTAAGAGAATAAATTGTCTTAATGCTTTTAGCACCTAACTCTTGCCCAAATAAATTCCTGCCAAATCCAGATAAGTTTTAAATGCCGATTAGAGCAGAAGAAAAGTACTACTACTTGGGAACCCTTCCTTTGTCAAGTTCTCCTCTGTATTCAAAAGAAATAAAGGTTCATTTTGTTTAAGAATTCTAAACAGTACAGGCGATTGCACTAATGTACACAGCTATGATTTAACAATTAAAAAAAAAAAAGAATTCTAAACAGTCCTTTAATGCAGATAGACCTCTTAACCTGCCCTTCACACCAATTGTTATGATCAAATAAGGTTTTTATCGAAACAATAGCAAAGATCTGTAATTACAACCACTAACAAGAGAATGAAGTCAAAGGAATGTCTTTTCCCCACTTGTGTCAGGCTGTGCGCTTAGCACTTTCTGATTTTTTTTATTGTATGTCCAGTCACCAACTGGTTCTAGTAGATGGCCATTACTATTGAAGTAATTGTACCTTCTTCTAGCTATAGAAGAACATTAACATCTGTGGGCCTCATTGGCATCACTGAACAAGTAATACATGATCATAGGAAAAGAAGAAAAATATGTATAAAGACACAAAAATAGATGATGGATAGATGGGTGGAAGAACAATTAGACTGCAGAAAAACAGAAATGGATGAATGGATGATGAAGGATGAAGGATGGATGGGCAGATAGACGGACAGGTAGACACAAGTATCCAAAGCAAAGATACTTTGCACATGATATCCAGGTGTCATGGAGTGATTTTTTCACTCCATTTTTTTGCAGTTTGCTATCCAATCAAGGATTATGGCAGGTCATGTTAGAAAGACAGCCATGGAAAAGGAATGGCATAGCCTTTCCGGTAAGCTCAGCAAACCAGCTAAGGACTCTGTATTTGGTGCTTTGCTAATGAGGTCCCAAGGCTACAGAGAACTCACTGGAGGAGCTCAAGCAGACTAGATCCCAATCTGCTGGGGAGGCTGGACAAAGGGTCATCAATGGGGTGGCTGCATGTGCCAAGTCAACACAGAGGTCCTCCGAACTTGAGGGATTGGTTTGAGTCCATGATGCTTAAGTTTGGTTTTTTCCCATCACAGTATCATTTAATGGATGTCATTTAATTGGTGCCAAAAGTCCTCCAATCTCCCCCCCCAACTAGAAGGAAATGCCTCAAATTCTCATCATTCCATTCACATTTTTTAAAAAATTCAAAAAGCTTTTTGCTTTTCCTGGATTATAAAAAGAATACCCAAAGGTAACTAAATAAATAAGATAACATGAGAAAGACAGAAAGGAAAAGAAACACAGGCTCTCCATTAAAAAATTCAAACAATATAGAAGAATATGAACAAGCAAGTGAAAATGACTTATAATTCCATCATTCAGTAATATCCACAGCTAACATGGTGGAAAATATCTAATTAAGCAATTAAAACAATATATTTATATTTAAAGACCTACCATGCTTCGAGCACTGGAGGTACAAGAGACAAACCCAGTTACAGTCTCTGCACCCTGGGAGAGACATAATCTACTGGAGGAAACAAATTAAATGAGTTACTAGAAGTGTGATGAGTGTTTTGTGACTGGTGTTTTTGCTCTCAACAATATCAGAGGCATCTTCATGTGGGGGGAGGATGAAAATATTACTAATAATTCACTATTCTTTCCTCTATCCTTTCTTCTAAAGAAGATTCTGCCTTTACCCGCTTAATCTGAGTACCTTTTTTGGACTTAGAAGGACTAGAGAAAGAGTTAAGTACATGGGCTTGTGTCAGGAAGGACCTGAAACTAGAAGTAGAACAAAGTAGATCAAAAAGGGAGTGGAAGGATTAAGAAGGAAGGTGTGGCCTTTCTGATCCCTCATCTGTGTGGAACTGCCACCAAGATGCAGATTTCCATAAAAATCCTTTTGAGGAAGACCATCACTCTTGAGGTTAAACCCTCAGATGCATTAGAAAATGTGAAGGCTTGATCCAGGATAAGGAAGGAATTCCTCCTGATCAACAAAGACTGATTTTTGCTGGCAATCAACTGAAAGATGGATGTACTTTGTCTGGCTACAACATTCAAAAGGAGCCTGCTGTTCATCTTGTGTTAGGACTTCATGGTGGTGCTGAGAAAAGGAAGAAGACTTATACCACTCCCGGGAAGAATCAACGTAAGAGAAAGAAGGTTAAGCTGACTGTCCTGAAATACTGTAAGGTGGGTGAGAATGGCAACAAGAGTTGCCTTTGTGGAGAGTGTCCTTCAGATGAGTGTGGTGCTAGAGTTTTTGTGGCCAGCTGTTTTGATAGATACCAGTGTGGCAAATGTTGTCTAACTTACTGCTTCAATACAACAGAAGACAAGTAATTGTATATGAGTTAATAAAAGGCATGAACAAAAGAGAAAAAAGAACAGAAGGAATGTCTGAAGGGAAAAACAATAATAATAGCCCAGGTTGAGGTGGGGAGGACGTGAGGAGAAGCCTTTGGGGCAACAGCTGTTATGATAAGATCATGTATGAATTCCTCAAAGGACTTGAACTCAGATGTCGATTATTATCTAATGCTTTGGGGATTCAGGACTGGAGATTCTTTGGAATGAGACACCACGTTGAGACTGGCCACATTTGGCCTATTGTAGTCTGTAGTCCTCATTCTTTTTGATGGCTGCCTAGTGTTCCATTGTGTGGGTGTAACTAACTTTATTTACTCCTTTCCTTTTAGGCAGAGTTGTAGATTGTTAGACGTGTCTTGGTTGTTAAATAAAGATGCTGTGATGAATATCTTTACAAATAAGTTCACTTCTAAAGGAAGTGAATAGATAGGCAGATGAATGACTGATAGATAAGAAAAAGAGAAAGGAAGAGAGAGAGAAGAAGAAAGAAAAGCAGGGAGGGATGGAAAGAGGATGGGAGGAGGACAAATCATGGCATATCCATGCAATAGACTACTACTCAGCAACAAAAGGGAATGAAATATAGATACATGCAACATTAATGAAGCTAAAATTAATTGTGCAGAGTAAAAGATGTTAGACATGCGTGTGTTTCCATGCATATAAAATTCTAGATGAAAGCAGATCAGTAGTTGCCTGAGTCCAGAAATGTGGGACAGGAGGGAGGAGGGATGACAAAGGAGCATGAAGACACTTGGGGTAGTAATAACATATTCATTATCTTGGTTGTGGTGATAGCGTCACTGATGTACCTAGAACTTCCATCTTCTACTCAAGCACATCTTTCAGACTAATAAGCAAATCCACTCCCTTAAGTTCACCCTTCTGGGATACGTATTTGTTTTCTCTTCTGGTTCCCACTATTCCTGCATGCTTTTGCAAAAGGCAGGTTGTCTGAGGTAGCTAAGAGGCTGAGACAACACCTGGGTTCATGTCAAAGCCCTACTGCTTTTTAACTCTGTGGCCTTGGCAGGTTGAATTCCTCTTTCTGAGCCTCAGTTTTCTCATCTATAAAATGGGGATAAGTAAGTGCTATCTCAATCAAGGGTTCGTGAGGATTCAGGAAATAAAAGCACAAAGGGCTTAGCCCACCGTGTGGCACACAGTAGGCACTGAATCATAGTTTTTTGTTTTTTTTTTTTTATAGTAATTAGGAGATTAAGAGCTGCAACTCTGAAGTTAGGCCAACCCAAATTCAAATCCACAATAACTGACTTTGAGCAAGTGACTTCACTTCTCTGAGTGTCATTCTTCTCATCTATGATCTGGAAATGATACAAATGCCTCCATCAGGATTCTGGAAGGAAGCAGAGGGCACACTCAACTCAGGTCAGTTGAGGAGAGTTTAATAAACATTTTATTTGCACAGATGTGGGCGGGGCTCAGGGAGATCAACAGGGAAGCGGACAATACCTGGGCTACAAAAGGGAGATGCCATTACTACCCCTGGGGCTACAGGGGCTAGAAGAGTCAATGGCAGATGCTGGAAAGGGGAGCTGAATGGACAGTCACCCAATAAGAGCTGTGGCACTTGGAAGAGGCAAGGAGGAGTTTGGGCGATAAATGTCTTAACCTCATTGCCTTCTACCTTCCTTCCTCTGATCTCCTGCCAGTGCTGCTTCTTATCCTGGACAAATGCAACCAGAAGCCAGGGGCACAGAGGCCCTCCAGGTCAGCAAACCCCCAAGCTCAGAGCAGGGGAACAAGAGCTGACATGGTGGGGTGCAAAGAGATGAAAAGCAATACACAAAGTTCCAACCTCATGGGATCAATAGCAACCCCAGAGTGTTCCCTGAGAAGATATCAATAAAGCTTTTAGCATACAGTAAGGCTCCCCTAAGTGGCAGCTTATAGTTACCCTAGGAGCGACCCTAGCCTAGGTTCTCAGGGTTGGTACCAGGCCAGCCTTGACCCAACCCACAGTGCTGGGAATGCAGCAGAGCTGATCTTCCACATTCGGTGTTTACTTAGAGAAAACTTGGCTGCTGAGAGTAAGAAGAGGTTGACTGTGGTTTTCTGCAACAGCTGGAGGTGGAGGGGAGGCAGAGAGAAGGGAGCTGGAACATATTAGGACTCCTGAAAGCCAAGAGACCCCAGAGCCCAGGAATCTGAGAAAAGTCCACACAGCATTTGCCGGCATTCCCTCTGCCAAGGGCTTGTGGATTTGGAGGCTGAGTGACACATCCTGGGACTTTGTCCCCAGAAGGCAGGGCCACGGGGCAGCACCCAGTGCTATGTGGAATGTGCCACTCTTGGAACCGACTGAGGCTCTAGCTTTTTAAAATTGGCCTGTAAATCTCTGTATAGTTTTCAGGGTTTAGGAATTTTATTTTATCTGGATTAAAGTCATGTTCTGTTTTGGCATCGGAAGGCGTTTATGACTGTTAAAACAAGAAATGAAAAATACAGGCCTGGAATCAGCAAGGCTGCCTCCTGCCAGACTCCTCGGGGTTTGTCTTGGGGGCCAGGCTGAAGGTTTTCTGGGAATTCTTGATAAAGCCATGGCACTGAATCCTAGCAGCAAATGCAATAGCTTGGGAGGGCCCATTGGGAAGGAAACCCTTATCTTAGCTTAGGTGAGCTTTACCATTCTATGTTTCCCTCCTCTTGGGAAATGCGAACCCTCCAGAGCATTGTTTAAAGGGCTTTCTCACTGTCTCTTGGCTGCACTTGGTCTAGGGGTCAGACTTTTGATTTGTCAGGGCTTGCGATGACTTTGAACTTCCCAAAATGCAATTTGGAGCAGCATTTAAATAACTGAAATTCCAGTTTCCTTTAACCTAGTTTGCCATTTTCTCAAGTCTCTCTTGCTTTTAAAGCACACATGCCTGAGTGTGCATGTACACACACATGCACACACGCTTCTTTCTTAGTGGCACAAATTATATATGGTTCACAAAGAACACTTGGAAAGCAAAAGAAAGCACAGGGTGGGGGTGGGGGGTTGGAAAGCAAAAAAATCCCAAGAGAAAATCACTCAACATTTTGGCAAAGATTGTTCCAGTATTTTTCCTTCTAGCCTTCTATCTGCCATGTATCTATCTTTCTTGGATAATATCACAGACTACATGCAACTTTGTTGCCTGAATTTACACTTATAGGTTGCAAGCATCTTTACATTCTTGCAGATAATACATTGCACTTTCCCGGGATAATAATAACCAGCACTTACTAAGCCCTGAAGTTAAAAATTTAGTCTTTTTACTCAGAGGGATCTGGATTCAAATCTCAACTTGGTCCATTTTTAGCTGCACCTTCGGGCAAGTTACTTAACCTTGTAGAACCTGAGTTTCTTATCTGTAAAATGGTTGTAAAAATTTTATCTACTTCAGAGGGAGGGTTGCTGTGAGAATCAAATAAAATTCTGTCAGATAAAGAAAAGCCTGGGAAGTACTTAGGCCCCTAGTAAGTGTTCAATAAATTATGGCTCATATTCTCACTGTGTGTGCTGCTGATGATCTATATAGGACATTTGTCTGTGTTTTTCTTTTCGTGAGAGTGCTATGTGCAGCATTCTCTATAAACCAGAACTTTAGGCTCCACAGCATAAGCAGCTAGATGATTTTAAACTTCTATCTTCCCCCAAGAACATTCGACAAAATTGGCAGTCTGTAATATGCAAAAATCCACCCAGAAATGGAAGAGAGGGACATTTGCACAAGCTGGGTTGTGTCTACAGAATTAGAAGGCACAGTTGGACTAATTTTAGTGCCTAAAAATTGGAAACATTGGAATAATGCTTTGTGGGAAATGCAAGTTCTTGAAAGAAGGGTTGAGTTGGGGACCATTCCCTCAAGTTTTTGGCGCTATCCCCTTTGGGTCTACTTGGCTGACAGCTAAAAGGTTGGGGGGAAAGGGTTAAATGTCCTTCCAGTCCTCAGGTTAGAAATGACTGGCACGCTCCCATTCACATCGCCTCTTCATTGTCTTGGTTTTCTCAGCTATCTGCTTTCCTTTGTCTTGCCACAGATAATTTTGATCCTGTGACCAGGCTCTTTGGTATTTTGTCCTTTGGGATTTCTGAGAGGCGCGGGCCCCTGCGATTGACCTCACGTGGGCAGACTGCACACAACTCACTTTGTATCTGAGGAGCGGAGCGGGGGCCTAGCTCCCTTTCGTCGCAGCCAATCAAGACGGGGCTGAGAATTTATGAGATGAAGGCGAACCACTTTGAAGAAAGGCGCCCTTGTCTGCTGCTGCGCCGTTGCTCCGTGGAGCGCGTGGGGCGGTGGGGAGGGGTGGGCGCGGGGAGAGGGGCCGGCGCCCTGGGGATGGATGGGGAAAGAAAAGAATCCGAGAAACCAGGGTCAAAAGTCTTTCTGCCAACAGGAAAGAAAACCGAGCAGGCCGCTTTCCTCCTTGCAGGTGTGTTCTCACAATGGGGAGCCGCTTGGCCCTTCCCAAGGGTCAGGGAGGATCGCAGCCCCTGCCTGCATTTGCCGCAGCCCCATTCCTCCTGTGGAGAAGAAACACAGAAGCCGAGGGAGCGTATCATCACTTCTAGAAGCAATTTTGGCCGCCTGTAATCCAGAAGCAACGATATACCCGCCAAGGCAGCAAGGTGCAGCTTCAAATTCTGGTTCTCCCCGGGGCAGTTGCTTCATGCCCCTGAGCCTCAGTTTCCTCATCTATGAAAAGGGATGGTTAATCGTCATAATACCTCCCTTTTGAGGCTGCTGGAAGGACAGCCGCTGAAGCAGTCAGCACGGTGCTTGGTATGCAGTAAGTGCTGAGTAAGCCAAAGCTGTTGTTAACGTTTCAAAAGAGGTATTCTGCTTTCATTAAAGCCAAAAATAAAACTCATTCAAACAATCATCCTTTCATTCATTTGTTCAAGGAACCTATAAACACTTAATATGGCCTACTATGTGCTAGCTACTGTACTGGAGATGAGAATACTAGAAGCCAGCATCTGCAAGGTGCTTACTGCGTGTTAGGCCCTGATTTAAACCCGTCATATGTTATCAAAGCTTCACGACTACATGATATGGCAGATACAAAGAAGTTAAGCATAGCTAAAACAGCTAGTGAGATTAGGAGCTGGGAGTGGAACTCAGCATGCCTACTTCTCAACTCTATATCTAAAGCATGCTGCTAGTCCAAAACTAACAAATAGGCCAGATGTGGTGGTTGACACCTGTAATCCTAGCACTCTGGGAGGCCAAGGCAGGAGGATCCCTTGAGCCCAGGTGTGTAAGACCAGCCTGAGCAAGAGCATGACCCTGTCTTTACTAAAAATAGAAAGACTAGTCAGTGGTTGGGCATAGTGGCAGGTACCTATAGTCCCAGCTACTTGGGAGGCTAGAGCAGGAGGGTCACTTGAGCCCAGGAGTTTGAGGTTACTGTGAGCTAAGCTGACAGCATGGCACTCTAGTCTGGGCAACAGAATATGACTCTGTTTCAAAAAACAAACAAATAAACCTCAAAATCGTGACCCACTACAACTTTTTGCAATGATATAAATACGAATATTTCTTTCTTTTTTTTTTTTTTTGAGACAGAGTCTCAAGCTGTCACCCTCGATAGAGTGCTGTAGCATCACAGCTCACAGCAACCTCCAACTCCTGGGCTTAAGCGATTCTCCTGCCTCTGCCTCCCAAGTAGCTGGGACTACAGGCACCCACCATAACGCCTGGCTATTTTGTGGTTGCAGCTGTCATTGTGGTTTGGCAGGCCCAGGTTGTATTCAAACCCACCAGCTCAGGTGTATGTGGTTGGCGCCTTAGACGCTTGAGCCACAGGCACAAAGCCTAAATGCGAATATTTTACATCTGCACTGTCCAGTATAGTTACTGAGGCCTTAAAATGTGCCTAGTGTGATAAAGAAGCTGAATTTTACTTACTTTAAATTAATTTTAACTTTTATTTAGTCTGCATTAGTTTCAATGTAGCTAGTGCCAGCTTTAGAACTCAGAGTCTAGTAGTGGAAATTCATATTAACCAAGGTGTTGAGCATTGTACTGTGGCCCTGCTCAAACCCCAGAACACAGGCAGAAGAACATAGTGGGGGGGGTGTAGCCAGGGTTGGGGTCATGGGAGGCTTCCCAGAGAAAGTCTTCTCTGAGCTGAGTCTTCAGGAAGGGGGTTTGACAGGAGGGGAGGCATTTTTACATATGTCCAGATATGTTGGATTTCACAACAGAGCCTGTGTTAAGCCTGTGCTTTGGTGGAGATTGAAACCTGTAATCATGACTCAGGGTCTTCTTTGAGCTACAAGATAACCAGACCTCACCCCTGAAGGTTGAAATACTATTTGGATTCAGGAATGTGTCTGCTGTTCTTTTCCGCTGCAGATATCAGCTTGTGTTTGATTTTTTAACCATTACCTGTCTGAGGATGTGAAAACACCTAGAAAACAAATTTGGAAAATTCACCGTCTTGTTGGAATGCTTTGTCAATATGTGAAGCCAAATGTCCCAGAATTGGTGAACAAGCTCTAGGCAGACAAAAGAGTGGTAATAATAATAAAGATAATGAGGATAATAATGAAAAACAGTTACCACTTATTAAGACACTTACTTTGTTCCAGACCTGGTGTTAAGTGCTTTTGTGTATTGATCGTCTCACGCAGTCCTACAATCTATTCTCTGCTAGTCAGACAGAGAGGCCTTTTTAAGACATAAACCCTAAATCAGATCATGCTAGTCTATGCTGAAACCCCTTAAGTGGCTTCACATTTTACTTAGAATTAAATCCAAGTTCCTTGTTCTGATCTTCAAGGCCTGACCCCTGCCTACCTCTCCCCATCTGTTACCCTTCTCTATCTACTCACCAAGCTCCAGGCACATTAAAATCCCTCTCTGGTGTAAAGTGCTGAGCTTTTGCCTGCCTCAGGGCCTTTGCACTTGCTATTCCTCTAATAAGCAACTCAACTCCTCGCTCTAACCCTGTACTAGAATGCTAGAGAGCAGGGACTTTATCTCTTTCATCACAGTTGCATCTCCAGCCCCTGAGATAGTAGGTGCTCGGTACAAAACTGCCATATGATTGAAAGAATTTGAACACTATGTACATTATTATTCTCATGTAACAGATGAAGAAATTGAAGGTCAAACTGGCTAATTTGCTCAAAGCTACACAGCTTGTGAGTTTCCCACTACATATCTGGAGGATTCCATCCATCTATTTGCTCCTTGTCAGCCAGCTGTGCTGAGGCTACACAGGCGCTTCAAGAGGAGCATCCTACAAGATGCAGTTTTTCTCCCTTCACTTTGCAAACAGCCCTGGTTTGCCTCACTTAATCCCTTATTGCCAGAATCTGTCTGTATAATAAGAAACCTTAGCCTGCAAAACTAACCAACCTCCCACTGGCTTTTACCTTATGTTTTTCTTTGATTATAAAGTAGTATTATAGAAAGACTGTCCAATATAGAAAAAATATAAAGAAGCTAGGAGAAAAACCAACCACATGTGACCTCACTATCTAGAGGCAACTAGGTTAGCATTTTGGTTTCTTTACTGCCAATCTTAGTTTCCATTGTCTCCAATAAAGAGTTCAAATGGTCTGTGGATGTAATCTTCTCTCTTACTTTTACCCTTTAATGTTGTATCTAAGAGTGTTCTCACAGCATTACAAATTCTTCACAAGCATTTCAGGTAATAGTTGCATAATATTCCTTCACGTGGACACATGAGTTTACTCAACCAAATTTCTCTTGTTTGGGAGATTCCTTTTTTTCTCATCTTGCAGGTCAGTAAGTCAAAAATAGGGCTTAAACGCAAGAAGGCATACATACAATTATGAGTTAAATATAAAGTGATTCATGGACAATTATGTTTCCCTTTTAAGATCAGAAAAAGTCATGTCTGTATTTCATCAGAATAATTACTGCTATTATTCTATCATTTCCTGAGATTTCATAGTATATGAAAATTGTGGATATTCCAAAGAAAATCGCAAATTATACCTAGACATTTTCACCCAAAGCACAGGTTTTAAGGCTGTGTTGACTCTTAGTAAAATCCCCGTGTTTCCCTTGTCACTTACTTCTTCTTAGCCAGCGACTCCTCCCATGATGAGGCTGCTGCTTTTGTCATTTCCATTGCAACCAGAAAGTAAGTTGGGAAAATGCTCAGAATGCAGAGGTCAGAAATCAAAGTTCAAAGACTTAACTTTGTGCTCTTGGACGAGTCAGTTCTCATCTTCTCTGTAGAATGAGGATGATAGTTCTTGTCTCAGAGAATCGTGAAAGTCAAATGAAGGATCAGACAAGGAGGGTGTATAGTAAACTCAAAAGTGCCATAAAGTTGTTTGGAACTCCTGCCATCCAATGAGTTATCACTTCAGTGGTTATTTTTAAAAGATTTAAAGGTCAGCAAAGCCAATGTTGTCCAGCCCAAATCTTCAAAAGACTTGCTTTTGTTACAAAATGATATGTACAGACAGGATTAGGGGGTGCTCTGCTTGTAATAAATTCACGGTGATTTGAGAGTGGGTTCAGCCAGCTTGCTGGTTGCCTCTCAGGCATCCATGCCCTGCCATCCCTGTTCTGATAGAAACCCTGTTAGGGTCAAGCATTTATCCAGTCCCCATTCGCCAGTTGACTTGGGGCAAACTGACTCTGCCGGTCAGCTCCAGGAATGGGCCTGATTGGTCAAAAAGTAGTACCTCCTCTTGCCAGAGATTGGTTCTGCAAGGTCACATGACCCCATTCTGGTCACTGAGACCTGTGAGGGACGTGCTGGACTGCTGGGAAAGATCTCCTTGCTAACAAAGTGTCTCCAGAAGAGAAAACTCTTCTCTCTCTGAATGCTACTCTTTGAAGTGCTGCTGCAGTCTTGCTACCAGGCTGGAGATGAAGACAGTATGGAGATGAAGACAGTATGGAGAGTGGAAGAACGGAGAGAGGATGATGGTGATGATAATACTGATAACTGCAACCGTGTGCCAACAAACCTTTATCGAGCATTTAATGCTGTCCAGGTGGTGTTCTGAATGCATTATGCTTTAGCTCAGGGGGATAGTTCCGCCTGTTTTTGTGACCCACAAACTAAGAACAGTGTTTGCACTTTTCAGTGGTTGAATAAAAATCAAAAGAACAAGAATATTTCATGAAACATGAAAAATATATGAAATTCAGCTTTTAGTGTCTATAAATAAAGTTTTATTGGAACACAGCCATGCCTATTCATTTACCTGTTGTCTAGACATGGCTGTTTTCTGGGTACAACAGCAGAGTTGAGGGGTTAGAAACCAGGTGGCAAGTGCAGCCTAAAATATTTACTATCTGGCTCTTTGGGGAGTAAGTTTGCCCACTCTTGCTTTGATACTCACAACAATCCTATAAGCCAGTATGCTACTATTATCTTTTTTTTCACAAATGAGAAAGCTGAGGCTCAGAGAGTTTAAGTAATTTGTCCAGAGTCATACAGCCATTAAGAAGTTGACTATTCCATACCAGTCTGGCTCTGGAGCCAGTGCTCTTAATCACTTTGGGAAAGAACCTGATTCTCCCCATGTCATTATTGAGATCCTAAGTCAAGCAACTCTTAATCTGCCTGACCTTTAGACCTCCAGGTTTAAGAGGTAAATGACATTACTGTATTATTGAAGCCAGATTGAGATTGCATTTCTGTTCTTTGCAGGTGAAAGCATCCCAGCTGATGATAGGAGAAAGCACATTAGAAAGATATGAGCAAAAAGGTAAGGCAAGCTATCAGCTTTTGGGATCAACAGCCTTTTGTCCCAGTGTGGAGAATACAAACTTAATTTCTGCAAACACTTCAAGGGTCCACATTCCCTTTAAAAGGGATTATGAAGGAAATCCTATTTTAGAATTGCTGCTGATTTTGGCAATTTGGAATATTAGCTTGATGAGAAATGATGTTCACTAGTAAAATATCTCAAGTCGGGTTGAATCTAATTGTTGCAAGTGTTAGTAGTGATAGCCTGTCGCAGGGACTTCTGTGCCGGCACATCCCTTGCTTGGCTACAGCCCATGTGGAAAATCAATTTCCTCTAAATGTTTGAAGAATGGCACAGAAGGAACTGATTTCTTTTCCCTCTGCTGGAGTCAATCTGGAGACAGTGAGCCTATAAAATGAATGAAAATAGCTACGTTTGCAGGATGCAGGGTGAATGCCGAGTTAAGCAAAGCCCGATTACAAGCACTAAGTTCTAGCTTTTTTGTCCTAAGGCCAGAGACAATATACGTTTGTGTTCTGAACTGATGTGCTGTTAAAAAGTCACAGCACAGAAAGCATTTTACTTCAGCCCAGGATTTTCACTTCTAGGAATTATTCTCCCACAGAAAAATTCTCACCAGTATGTGAGAATGTATGCACAGGGTATTTCTGCAGCCTGGTTTGTGATGGTGAAAAATTGGAGGCAAGATAAGTATCAGATGAGAGGGAATTGGTTAAGTAAATGGTGATATGTCCATGCTCTGGATCCATTAAGAAAAAAGAGATAAGTCTGTATATAATTACTATGTAATTACCTCATCTATACTGAAAATATCATCTTTAAAAAGGATCCCACTTTTTAATTTCTATGAAAATATTTTTGTGATATAGTATTGAGTAAAAAAGCAAGTTGCATATATATAGATAGATAGATAGATAGAGTTCATTTTTGTATTGAAAACTTAAATAATGATATTCACATTTAATATATAGATGTTTGTATGCAAGTAGAGAAAGATCTGAAAGGATGCACACTAGGTTGTAGATGGCAGTAACTAAACCAAGGGTAAATGGTGAGAAGGGAGGCTTTCTTCTACGTTGTTCAGATGTTTTACATTACAACAAAGGTATGGGGCTTTGGTATTGCAAGAAAAAATTGCTTCTCAGTCTTTTGGCTAAGATCAAGTGTGGTAATGAAAGAAAAAAAAAAAGAAATGGACTCTGAGTTTGCTAGACATGTCGCCATTTCTGAAGATTTGAAGCATCAGGCCTTGATTTCATTTTAGCCACAGGTGCAAGTCAGTTATGCAGCCTGAGCTGATATATTGTAGTTCTTCTTGGTCCATAATTGCCACTAAAGTACTTAATCCCAAGCTACTTATCAAACAGAAGCAAACTGAAACATCCTGATTTTCACTTTTAAAAATGTTTTGGTAAAATGTTTTGGTAAAATACATATAATTATACCATTTTAAATTACATTGAATACGTTTATAATGTTGAGAAATTAGCATTATCTGGTTCCAGGACATTCTCATCACCAGAAATGGGAACCTCATGTCTGTTAATCAGTCACTCCCTGTCACCTCCCCGCCGGCCACTGCCAACCCCTGGAGGTGACTACTTTCTGTCTCTAGGCACTGACCTGTCATGGGCATTTCATGTAAATGGAATCATATCATATGTGCTCTTGTGTCTGACTTATTTTACTCAGCTTGCTTTCAAGATTCATCCATGGTGTTGCATGGATCAGTCTTTCATCTCTCTTTGTAGCTGGATAATATTACATTGTATGGATAGACCACAATTTGTTTATTCATTCCTCAGAGGGTGGACATTTTAGATGTTTTTATCTTCGCTATCACAAATAATGCCACTATGAATATGCCTGTGCAAGTTTTTGTTTGAACATTTTTTTTATTTCTTTGGGGCACATACATAGGAATGGAAGGAACTGCCAGGTCCTACGGTAATTTTACACTTATCACATTAGTTTTTAAGACCCCAGAAGGCTAGTCTCCTGACCACAGAGGCCATGCCACGAGTGAAGAAAAACTTCTCCTGAGTTTCTCTATTATGTCCCCTGAGCCTAGGCAGTTAAGTACACAGATGAGGAAAATTACTATGTAATTACCTCATCTATACTGAAAATATCGTCCTTAAAAAGGATCCCACTTTTTAAAAAATATTCCAAATATTTCTATAACATGAGCATTTGGGGGACCTGTTATTCAAAATACATTAATTAAATGATTAATTCAGGATTTCTCATGTGAGGCTTCCTATCTGTTACTCTAGTGGAAATTAAGCAATTCTGATGATTCCTTACACAATAGGCACTAACACTGAACTGGCTGTCAGACCAAGTCTTTCCAGGTCATCAGGGGCCTGAAGTGGGCTTACAATTTGAACAAACATAGCAGTTAGGTTGCTTTTGGTCAGTAGAACCTAGACTGAAGTCTTAACTTTGCTATTAACTAACTTCCCTGGGAAAGTTACCTAACCCTTCTGAGTCCTTCAGTTACCTCCTCCGTAATGTGCGATTGATTATAAGACTTAACTTCACGGGTCATTCATTTATTTATTCATTCAATAAACATTTATTATACACCTGTGGTGCACCTCATACTGTTCTCAGCTGTTACTAAACAGACAAAAGTCTGTACTTTTTTGAGGGGATAGAACAATAAACATAATAAGTAATTATAGTAGAAACTCTGTAAGTTGACCATGTAAGAGACTGTAACAAACTGGTCAATACATGGAGGTGGTCGACATACGGAACTAGGACTACTGTACGCATTTGTACCTGGGATACATGTCTGGTCTATGAAAATTAGGTCAATTTAAGGAGGTGGTCAATGGAGAGAGGCGGTCGACTATGGACACTCTACCATATAAGACAGTAAGGTAAGTGATAAGTTTTATGTGAAAATGTACACAGGAGAGTAGAGGAAAAGGATGAATTTTAAATGGTGTGGGCATAAGCTCTGCTAAGAAGGTAACATTTGCTTGAAGAAAGAGGGGGGATGAGTCATGTGGATATCTGGGGGAAAGAAAACCAGAATAGTGCAAAGGCCCTGGGCATGAGAGGCATGGAGACTGGTCCTTGGGGGCCATGGTGAGGACTTTGGGTTTTCCTTTAAGCCACATGGGGAACACCTTGGAGGCTGAACTGACTTATCTTTCAAAAGCATCATTCAGTTTGCTGTGTTGAAAAATAGACTACAGTCAAGGGCAGCAGCAGAGAGAACTGCAGTAACCTGGATGAGAGAAGACAGGGTGGGGGTCTCGGACCAGAAAGGAGACAGGTGGTGAGACGTGGTCAGACCCCAAATGCATTCTGCAGGTAGCACCGACACAGTTTCTTATTAGGAGGATTAAATAACATAATGCAAACAAAGCTCTTAGCACAGAGCCTGCAGGTAGATTGTGTAAAATAATGGCAGCCACAATGGTTATTAAGGTGGGTGTAGTGTGTCCCCCTGCAGGAACCTGATCAGAAGGTAAAAAGTGAGCAAGGGAAAAGCAATTAAAGTGCCCCTGTGAAGTGCAGTGAGTTACGCAGACCACCAAAGGTAACAAGGCTTTAGCGTAATGGAGGCAAGGGCTTCTGTGCGCGTCATCCAAAGAATGGGGAGCCCAAAACAGCAGGGTCACATAATTTAGACCAAAATAGAGATTTTAGAACCAAAATTTTTAGATAATTGCAAATGTTTCTTTATTGTAGTGTATGCAAAGCAACATCAGTCCAGAAAATGTTCATTTCTAGATTCCCTGGCTTCGGAAATCTTTACAGCAATATCCTTGCAGCCCACATATGTATTTTGGGGTTTTCAGTTGAACTGCCCAACTCCAGAATCCCTTTCAGGAAGGAGAACTAGTCACCAAGAGACAATTGGACTCCTTTCAACTCACCTTCTTTTTACTGCAAATTCCAGAGACAAGAGGTTGGTTTGGGGATGATAGAGATGGATTTTTCCAGGGGAATGCCAACCTCACCCCTCCTCCTGCTGGTAAGCAGGTCTCCTGTATGTCTTCTGCCAAACTCTTCCCATCGGACATCTGGCCCCAGCAGGAAGAAACAGGGACAAAGGCACTTATTTTGGCTTTGATGTCAGCAAAAGGAGGCTGGTGAAATTCATCATGAGTGCAGATGAAAATCCACCAAACTCTGTCTCCTCATGTTGCCGCCTCCATTTCTAAAGCCGACAAGAGGTCTCACTTTCTTTTTGTTTTCATTTTGCTCTGGATTAAGGTTTGAATGGTTTTTTTCACAGTTAATTAGACAATAATAACACCGGCGAGCTTATTGTTAATTATTTGTATCTGAACTTAATACTTATAAGTGTACTCAGTTCTCGCGAGCTAATATTTAGCTTGTCAGATGTGTTAGTCATTGTAATTAATGAAGCCCATGTACATTTACTGGTGCTGTGGGTAGAGTTTTAGGAACCGCGGGTGGCAGGTATGAAATGTCTCCACTCTCCTACACTTATCCCTAGATAGAGAACTTTGGGAAAACAACTCCTTCTTGCAACCTTCACTCATCACTTGGCTGGCTTCTTTCTTCGCTGTTCCCTAGAGGGTCTTCTCTTTAAGACCCTGTGTATCTTCTTTCACAGTTCTTGTTAATTTCCTTTGCACCATCAGCTTGGCTGCCTCGTTCATGGGGCCCAGTGCAAAATAAAAGCTTGAAGCCCCTTGTTCAAAACCATTAAGAATTTCAACATGGCCACAGCAGAGCATTAAACCAAGATTGGGGCCCTGTGTGACCACACCGGGAGAACACCCATCCAGTTGGTCCTGCATACCATAGATCACCTTTGACCTTTTCCCAAAAGAGAGTTTCCCCATCAGAATGTGCCCCATCCCTTTTCTCTATACTGGAACAGTGAGAGGTGCACAAGAGGGGCTCAAGAGCTGAGCAAAAGAAATTTTCAAATGCTGAGTTGAAAGTGTGCACACTGCAAAGTGTGACCATATAACTTCTCTGCTTAAAATCCTCTGTGGAAGGGGCAGAGGGAAGTTTCTGGAGGAACAGAAATGTTCTATATCTGTGGAGAGGTGGTAGTCACACAGGGGAATGCATCTGCCAGGACTTATCAAATCATAAACTTAAGAAGAGTACATGATTCTCTGTGTAACTGCACATCGGTGAAAAACAGCATGCCTCTGAAACCTCAATGTCCCTGCTTTACCCTCAAGATAATATTTATGTTCCATCACATGCCACACAAGATCCTTTCCCGAGGGCCTGTTTTAAGTTTTTCAGCCTCACCTCCAGCACTTCTGTGGCTCCCTATTTCCCCTGCTGCATGCCTTCTTACTCACCTCTCTCTAGCCCCAGAGTGAAAAATATAAAAACACCTAATACCCAGTCTGACACCAGCTCCAATCAGGACCAAAGAGCAGGGATGGAGCAGAGTCTTGGAGCTCTCTGCTGTGCCAGGTGTCAACCATTCAGTTTTTGCACATCGGGAAGTAGACAGAGATCCAGGGGAGAGGAGGCACGACAAGGTCATGTGGTGGGCTCTGGGTACCGATTATTTACCTATAGATATGGAGGTAATCTAATAATTCACCTGGCACCATCATATTGGTGTGTGCCTGCTAAAAATCAGCTTCCTAAAATGCAGGCCAGCTCTTTCCTCTCTGGCTGATCCCTTCTTCCTCCTTCTAATCTCAATTCAAGATTCTTCTCTGGGAAGCTTTGCTGAACCCCCTTCTCTCTTGATCTCTCTACCATATCTCTGTCATAGCATTTGCCACACTGTCCTAGATTAACTGATATACTTGCCGATCTTCTCCAACTCTTGAAGGCAAGGAGGTCCCTGGCACATCCAGACCCAGGTGCATACTGGTTTTTTTTTTTTGTTTGTTTGTTTTTTTTTGAGACAGAGTCTCACTCTGTTGCTATGAGTAGAGTGTCCTGATATCATAGTTCACAGCAAACCCCTGGGCTCAAAGTAATCCTTTTTGCCTCAGCCTCCCAAGTAGCTGGGACTACAAGCACCCACCACAATGCCCAGCTAGATTTTTTTTTTTTTTTTTTTGGTAGAGACAGGGTCTCACTCTTGCTGAGGCTGGTCTCAAACTCCTGGGCTCAGGTGATCTTCCCACCTTGGCCCTCCCTGGGTGCTAGGATTACAGGTATGAGCCATCATGCCTGGCCCAGGTGCACATTCATGAATGCAGGAATTTTCCTTCTGGCTTTCCTGCATACAGTGCAGACATAGATAGTAGTAGAATGAATGAATGAATGGACTAATGAATAAATTAATAAGTGAGCAAATTTCTTCTTTGCCTTATCTATATTTCCTTTAATTGAGACACTGGGAATTCTTGGGACATGGTGTGGAAAGAGAACATTAAAGCAACAAAGATCTCAGACTCTGGACTCAGGCAACCTGGAGGGATCCTCACACTTGCCAGTTGTCAGGGTCCAGCAATTCAACCTGGCCCTTCCTCAGCACTAGGCCAGGTCATTATCCATCTGACTTCACAGGATTATTGAGAAGTTCTAACGAGATGAGGCCCACTTAGCCCCCCTCAGCTGCTCTGACTGTAAGAAAAATTGGCTCATGCTCACCATGAGACCTGAATCAATGGATGTGGTCACCAGCTGACAGGAGAAGTCACCTACCATGCACTGACACCAGGTGAGCAGCTCTGATTTTGCCCTCCATGACTACCCATCCTCCTGAGTCAGAAGATTGAACATCAGAAGTAAAAATGTCCCTGCAATAAGATTATAAGCATTGGCAGATGGTACTGAACTGAAACCTGGAAGAGAGTGAAAATGGACATTTTCTCATTTGCCTCCTGTGTCTCTGCAGGAAGACGCCAGTTTTGGCCGTGACAGAGAGATGGCCAGGAGGGAAGTGGTTCTCAGCCTTATCAGATATACCAGTGCGTGGATTGCCTTCCCAGTCAGAGAGCTTGCTTTCAGCCTTTCTGGATGTTCTGCTCAGGGACGATTCTTGGCTAAACATGGCATAAGTTGTCCCATCACCCCAGACTTCTACCTCCTTCCAAACTACAGCTTCCCAATCAAGTCCTACATTTCCAAGAAAAGGCAGTTTTGCATCCTGCATGAGAACTCTGACTCTAGAGTTGAGCAGATTGAAATTTCAGTCCCATCTTCATCAGCTGCTGGCTGTGAGGTCTTGGACAAGATTCTTCATCTCTCATAGCTTTCTTTTCCTCCCCCTGTGGCGAGGAGTCCGCAAAATTGGAAAAATTCCTATTGGGTAAGTTGCCTCATATGTCAGTGACATCTTCCTCTGTGTTAGGCTAAAAAATGGCTCCCTGAAAGATCCAGGGTCTAATCCCTAAAACCTGGGGATGTGACCTTATTTGGGAAAAAGATCATTGCAGGTATAATTAGTTAAGGGTCTTGAAATGAGATTATCTTGCATTGAGGTGTGCCTACATCCAATAGAAGTGTCTCTGGGTTTTTTTTGTTTGGTTGTTTTTTTTTTGTTTGTTTGTTTTTTTGAGTCAGTCTCACTCTGTCACCCTGGCTAGTGTATAGTGGTGTCATTGTAGCTCATTCATTGCAACATTAAACTCTTGGGATCAAGGGATCCCCCTGCCTCAGTCTCCTGAGTAGCTGGGACTACAGGCATTTGCCACCACACTGGGGATTTTTTCTATTTTTAGTAGAGATGGGTGTCTCACTCTTGCTCAGGCTGGTCTCAAACTCCTGAGCTCAAGCAGTCCACCGGCCTTGGCGTCTGAGTGCTAGGATTATAGGTGTGAGCTAGCCACCGTCCTGGCCAGAGTGTCTTTATAAGAGAGTAGGAGGGGAGAACAAACTCACAGGAGCAGGCCATGGAGGCAGAGAATGGGCTGATGCAAACGCTAGTCCCAAAAGCCAGCAACCACCAGGAGCTGGAAGAGGCACAGAAGAATCTGTTTCCAGACCCTTTGGAGATGGCACAGTCTTGCTGACACCTTGATTTTAGGCTTCAGGCCTCCAGAGCAGCAAGAGAATGAATTTCTATTGTTTTAAGCCACCCAATTTCTATTGTTTTAAGCTACCCAATTTCAGAAAATAAATACACCCTGTGGTACCTTCAGCAGGGGACACAAGAACTTGCCCACATTGGACAGTTCTAAGAATGAAGATGATTCCTCAAGACTGGTGCCTTGAGCGTTTGGGTAGAAGCCAACATGGGTCCCTTACTCACTGCTGGATCATTAAGAGCAGATTTGGGATTAAATTCCAGCATCCCTTTTAATAACTGTGAGATCTTAGATAAGTGACTCCACCTCTCTGAGCCTCAGTTTCTTCATATGTAAAACAGGGATAGTATTATACCTAGCTCAGGAGATAATGGGATGTTGCATCAGATATGCCTGGTATGTGCCTGGCATGCAGAAATTACTTAATGAATGGCTGCTGTGATGGCACACCTTTTGGGGAAATCCATCTAAGCTTCTCACACATGTGGCAAGCTGCTGCTGTGCTTATGGAGTTGTCCTGTGACCATGGGGACTCGCAAAGCTAAATGGCCTAAATAGGCTGAACCACAGGTGACCACCTGTGGCCATGCCTGGTTAGCAAGCAGTTCCTTTTCTTCTGAAGGAGAGGCTGGCTCTTCCAAAGTCCCTTGTGAAATAGCCAACCATTCTGAGCTGCCACTTGACCTGTTCCTTGCTGAAGCCAAAGGTGGTAGAAAGCCTTAGAACTCAGTTTTGTTCTCCCCGTTGTCACTCTGTGTCTGCAACAAACTTTCAAAACAAGTGCTGACTTATAAACAAAGGGTGTTACACCGTGGCTGTTCCTTCTCCTACTTCCTGAGTATGTCTGAGTCCAGAAGACTCTGCCATCCATGACCTTCCTACTTACTGGCTAAAAGGGATACATCCCTTCCACTCACTTAAAAACACATTTTTCCAATGAGACCAGGTCATATTTCAAACCGCATTGCCAAGGTATCAAGGAGCCAGGAAAAGGGGGCATTTAACACCGTATTTATCTTGACTGGCAAAACAGGTCATGGCTGTAAAAGAAACAGCTCTGGAGAATGAGGCAGCCTCGCCGACTCTGGGCTCCTTTCTACCCACACACACACTGTTTAAAGCATTCCAGAGCTGCTGCCAACTTTCCTGGCAAAGCTCTTATTTCTTTACATGTATGTTGCATTCCATCTGTTTAATGTGCGCTGTGTGCCATTCATGGGCTTTGGCAGGGTCTGGCGAGGTGGCATGGCATGCTCGGGCTTGCAATAAGCAAAACGGGGCATGAGACAGAGAGAGATTGGAGGCTGCCGAGGGAGTCCTGCTTCTTTCTCCCTTTGGCTCAGGGGAGGCCTGGAGTTTGCAAAGACCGAAGGGGGATTGCATGGCAGTTTTGCCCCAGATGTGGTGGAATCACATGTGTATCACTCTTGCATTTCACCCTGCACAGAGGGGCTTCAGGGAGCTGTTCTGCAGTTTCTGATACACAGCCAGAAAAATAAAAGTGAGAGAGGTAAAGATCATAGTAGGAAGACCGTTCATACGCGCGAATCTGGGTCCGTTCATACGTGCGAATCTGGGTTTTCCCTACAAATGTTGCAAAGAAGATCTTGAAGGCCAGAAAATGCTAACACCTGGATCCCACAGTCCCAATGCCTGAAGAAAAACTGAACTCAATCTTTACACTGTTCTCGAGAACCATTAAGTACTTGGTGGGTGAAGCTGAAGCAACGTGCTGTGATTTGGATCCAATTTCATCCACTTGGAAGACAGGAAAGCCAGGTTTTATGCGCTGCCAAAACATCTGGTGAATTCAGTTTAAAAAAAAAACTCCAGTCCAGTGGGGGAGAAAACAAAACCCTCTAGAAACAGTTGTTGGGTATTGGGTGACCAAAAACATTCCGATGATTGACTAAAATGTTCGCCATTCCATCGGTTCCTAGTTGAGGAGAGCTCTTCAGAATGAGAAAGCGGAGATTTAGGACAGAGCAAGGCAGATTATGGGGTTAAAAACATAAGAAAAAGTTAAGTGTACATTTCTTGAGTCCAGCCAAGGAATGAATCTCCCTGTTAAGAAATAGAGTTACTCACCTGATTTGAGAGAGATGACATGGCAACAGGAAAAAATAAGATTCAGAGTCCTAATAAGAAACAGCTTTATGTGGAACAAAATGAGTATGATTGTGTAATCCCAGTTGGCCGGTTGTAAGAACAGGGAGGAGAAAGGAGCATGGGGAACATGTTTCAGATGTGATTCAAGAGATCCTGGAGCCAGTCCTGACCCTCTGGGTTGGAATTTCTGACTCTCTCCTTTGCCTTGACTCAGAATAGGAAACCATATCCTGACCGCGCGTTGCTTTTTATAGCATTAAACTTTCTTGCCAACTTCCTCCAGAGCACAAGATCATCCCTCATCGTCTCTAAACAATACGCCAATCATCAGATGGAAGTGAGGGGGTGCACTGTCCTGCTTGCACCAAACATAACCCAGGCCCAGAACAGAAGACAAACAACGGGAACCGAGTTTGGCTTTTGTACCCGGCCTGGTAAATACAACATGTTCTTACAGGTTGGAGAACCGTCTGGCTCATCTTTGTACTTTCTCTCTTTCTCCCACTTTCTTCTAACTTGGATCTCATCGTTCTGCTTTGACGTCGGCCAAGTTCACATTTGCCAGTTGCCGAGTGGATAATGGATGGTTCGTAAGATTCGTAATATGCTAGGGCTGAGGAGACAGGCAGCCAGGCATATACTGTCTGTATGATAAAGTGACTTCTCTTTGATACCCAATCCCCGCCCAGCTCTGTTGGCCGTCCATGTGCTGATAGGAGGATGAGAACAGAAGGACTTAATTCCTATTCATTCAGTTGCAGTACATGTGCTGGCAATGGAACCCGTGGAAGACCCTTTACCCCGGTAGTCTCATAAGAAGTTGAGTGGGAGCCACTTCATGTGTGTAAGGTAGGTGGGTGCTTGGAAGCCCAAAGGGAATGTTAATAGAATGCAAAGTGTTTGGTAGTTCCTCATTAAAAATGGATTTTGTTTTCAGTGCTTTAAGGATGAACAGTGAAGTTGGAAACTGTGCTTGTAGTTAGGAGCAGGTCTCCTGCCAGATTCCAACAGCTTTAAGGGATATCCAGTTTTAGGTTTACAGTACTACATTCTGGCTCATTGAAATTGCATCTAAATGTTGCCAGAATGTGTCATAAACTAGAAAATCTGTACAAAAATATATTGACATAATGATTCTGTAGCCTTAAGTCAGAGGGGTAGGAGAGTAATTCATTCCCATCCACATTGTTCTTGCTCTGTCTTATGGCACACTTGGGTCACCTGTCACCTGGGACAATTATCATTCATGGAATTCCGACCCTGGTCCGACCAGTTCTCTCAGCTGCTGAGAACACAGTGTTAAAGGACTAAGGAATCAGCCTCGCCCTGTCCCCAGGGCCATGGACAGCATCCCGACCTGTGCTACACCCCTGGACCCAGACCTGGGGATCAGACCAAGCAGGACCAATGCCCAACTGCTCCGAGGATAAAGTCCCACACGTCCTGCTGGCTTTGCCATTCTTAGCTTGTATCACTCTTCACTCACCAGACTCTAGACACAAAGTATCTTCTTTCAGGCCAAGTTCCTTCCTGCCTCTGGTCCTTTGTTCACACTCTTCCCCTTGCCTGGAACCCTCTACTCCTGCCTACTTCTTGCTTCTCATCTAATACTCAGTTTACAGGCTGAGTTTTTAAGGACAGTTTTCCCTGACCCCTGGGACTAGGTTCCATTGTTGCATTTATCAAATTGCCACTTAAAACTTAAGTTTCAGTTATTATATCTAAAAGATACCCTCAATTGTGTGTTTATCACAGCACTATTCACAATAGCAAAGATACGGAATCAACTGATGATTGGATAAAGAAAATATGGCTCACATCTGTAATCCCAGCACTTTGGTAGACTAGGACTGGAGGATTGCTTGAGCTCAAGTTTCAAGAACAACCTGAACAATATAGCAAGACCCTATCTCTAAAAAACAAAAAAATACAATGATTATCCAGGTATGGTGGCACATGCTTTTAGTCCCGGCTCCTTGGGAGGCCAAGCCGGGAGGATCACTTGAAGCCAAGAGTTCAAGACTGCAGTGAACTATGATCTTGCCACTGCACTTAAGCCAGGGTGAGAGAGCAAGACCCTGGCTCTTAAAAATAAGAGAGACAGAGAAAATGTGTTACACACACACACCTTGGAATACTACTCAGCTGTAAAAAAAAAAAAAAATGAAATCGTGTCTTTTGCAGCAACAAGGATGGAATTGAAGGCCTTTATCTTAAGGAGTTTGAAACCAGCCCTGAGCAGGAGTGCGAACCTTGTCTCTCCTAAAAATAGAAAAATTAGCTGGGTGTTGTGGGGGGTGTCTGTAGTCCCAGCTACTAGGGAGGCTGAAGCAGGAAGATCACTTGAGCCCAAGAGTTTGAGGTTGCTGTGAGCTAGGCTGCTGCCACAGCACCCTAGCCTGAGGCAAGAATGAGACTGTATCTAAAAAAAAAAAAAAATTAGGTGACATAACTCAGAAACAAAAGGTCAAATACTACACTTACAAGTGGAAACTAAATAATGAGTACGCATGGACACGGGGAGTAGAATAACAGACACTGGAGATTCCAGGCAGGAGGGGGAGTGGAATGAGAAATAACCTAATGGCGACTACATATGCTAATTGAGTGAGGGTTACACAAAAAAGCCAGGACCTCAATACTACGAAATATATCCATGTTACAAAACTGCATTTATACCCCCTAAGTCTATAAGAAATAAAACAAACAAACAAACAAACAAAAAAAAAAAAAAACCTTCTGTTTCATGTTGGATTAGGCCAGTGATTCCCAAGCTATAATGTACCCATGAATCCCCCCAGGGATCATGTTAAAATGCAGGTTCTGATTCAGCAGGTTTGGTGGATAGTTTGAACCATCTGGTCAACGCTCTGCATTTCTCTTAAGCTCCCTGATGCTGCTGGTCCATGCACCACAATCTGAGTAGCCACGGGGCCAACATTTCTCAATCAGAGTTCCAAGACAGGATAAAGCTCAACAGAAAAAGAGCTGAGCTACTATTTTCTCCATTCTCCTAAAGATGGTGCTTAACAACAACCATTAACTAGAACTTACTTCATTACACATCTTGGATATCTTAGGGCAGGATTTCTTGATCATTGTACTACTGACTTTTAGGCTGGATAATTCTTTGTTAGAATGTTTTAGCAGCATCTACCAATTAAATGTCCGTAGCACCATCTCCCAACTTTCACAACCAGAAATGTCTCCGGACTTTGTCCAAGTCCTGCGGGGGGCCAACATTGCCACCTATTGAGAACTATTGCCTTAAGACCTTAGGATGTCATTCTCTGCCAGTGCCAGATTGAGAAGTGTAGGGAGGTGAAAGACAGTGTATTGTTCGTGGCTATAATGCCATTGCCTAGCACAGTGCTCTCTACATGGTAGACCCTCCATGTATGTTTGCTGATTGAATAATTGAATGAATGAATGAATAAATGGAAGTAAATGAATGAAAATGAACTTTCAAATCATGCTTGGCTGGTGGGTGACTAGAATTTCCTTCGCACAGCCTTCAACCTCCTCCGCCCCAATCTCCCCCTACCAAAAATCAGCAAAACTTAGTGGGATAGTTGTCATCCAAAGCACAATTTTCTAAATGTAGCATTTTCCAGGGTAAATATCCCTTTGGAAAAAAAAAAAGGTGAGGAGAGATTCTCACTTGAGATCTTTTTTTAAATGTCTCCCATGACTAAAATCCTCTTACAGTAAGTATCCAGAGAATTGCATTTGCTTAAAGAAAAAAACAAAACTGCTGTTTTTAGTCAAGACTGCAGAAAGTACTTGAAAATCATATACTTCTTCTTCTTTTTTTTTTTTCCTGCATCTTACTGAGCAAATTGTAAAATGGCAGAATTAATTTTGGTTCTAGATTGTTTTTAAAACTACTCAGACTGAAGCCTCATGGATAAAATGACATCAGGGACTTATTTGGGGAAAAAAGTCGCTATAGTAAAAATCCTGGGAATTCAAAACAGAAAAACAGTAGTTGTAGTGGTTTTGTTTTGTTTTAATTAAGAGAGTGTATCTTATATGATTTCAAGAGGAAAATCACAAATAAACAAAAATAAAATAAGCACCTTACTTAAAACTATGGATTCAGGCTCTCTTCAAAAAGAAGGTGAATTCACTCAATTCACTTGTTTCCACACACTCAGGAACTTTGGTGTCACCTTTTCAAATTGTTATGTAGAAAGCAAAATGGGGAACCAGCCTGAGCAAGTGTGAGACCCATCTCTACTAAAAATAAGAAAATTAACTGGGTGTTGCGGTGGGCACCTATAGTCTCAGCTACTCAGGAGTCTGAGCTGGGAGGCTCGCTTGAGCCCAGGAATCTGAGGTTGCTGTGAGCTATGATGCCACAGCATTCTAGCCTAGGCAACAGAGTGAGACTCTATCTCAAAAAAAGAAAAAAATTTAAAATGAAAAGAAAATTAACAATAGACTTAACTTTCAACATTAGTCTTTATTTTAAAAATAAGCGGAAGGATTAAAGGGATAAATTTACATTTGAATGAAGTCCAAATGACTTACAAATTATTTGGATTCAAACATTTCAGTTGGACTAGGGGTGATTTTAAAGTTATGTGATACATTAAGAGTTGAGATAAAAGGGAAATATTTCCTTCATTTAAAAGCAGATTTCTTGCCTTTGTGGTCCTTGAGAGAGAAACTAGAATTTTTTTTTGGAAATCTTCTAATAGTCTTCATGTTTGGCACAGATAGTAGACTGTAGGGAGAATGAGTTCAATCATTCTTTGTTTTTGCTTTTGCTTCCCGTAAGTAACACAGAGTAATGGATTTAAATAAGTAGACAAAAAAAAATTCCAGCTTTAAATTACTTTGCATTAAGTGGAACATTCTTTACTAGTTATAAGTGACCATGTAAGTACATTAACATCAAATAATGAGAAATTAGATAGATTTATACAAAGCATACACATATTTTTTCTTGATAAGTGAAATATGATATTAGTTTTTTTTTTTGTTTTTTTTTTTTTGCAGTTTTTGGCCAGGGCTGGGTTTATACCCTCTACCTCTGGCATATGGGGCCGGCCCCTACTCCGTTGAGGCACAGGCACCACCCCATGATATTGGTATTTTGATGGGGACTGCAGTGACTCTGTAAAATCACTTAGGGCAGTATGGACATTTTAACAATGTTGATTCTACTGATGATCTGTGAGCTATGGATGCTTTTTCATTTGTTTTATCATATGCAATTTCTTTCATCATTGTTTTAAAGTTCTCCTTGTAGAGATCTTTTACTTCTTTGGTTGACTATATACCTCGGTATTTTTTTTCCTTTTATCTATTATAAATGGTATTGAGTTCAAGATTTGCATCTCAGTTTGACTGTTACTGGTATATAGAAATGTGTGGATTATTCAGCCCATTCATGTAATAATTCTTTCATATTTATTCACTATACAAAAGCAATTACATTTTAGAACTTTCTTTGCAAATGGCAAATTTGAAAAGCGGTTTCTTGTGGATAAGAAGATTCCACTTTGACTGGTTCTATAAAAATATTTGTAATAACAAGTTCATTATAAACATTCTTCTGCCATCCATACAATAAAGCAAAATGTGAAATTTATTTTTAGAGTATGTTTCACAGAACAGATTTTTCTACATAGTTTTTATATTAAAATTTAAAACATACTTGTCACTAGCTTCTTTTTCTCATTGATATTAATGGCTATATCGACATTTTCTTCTGCATTCTATTGATGGCTGTATCAATCTTACAAGCTAAAAGAATGAATTATGCCTAGAGATATTAAAAAACATTGGAAATTAATGTTTGGGCTTTACTTCCAAATCTAAATATTACATTAACAGATTGTATAATTAGAAAACTGAATTAAAGCTACAAGACCAGCCTTTTTTTCATAATCCTATCACTGGTGTATTATAAGACTTTAGGAAAACCATTTAACCATGGCTGAATTCACCTATCGTTTCTGAGATCTTTTCTAACTCAAACACTTGGTCATCTAAAATACTCTCTTCTGTGCTGACATTGTTTTAAAAGGTGTTCCTTACAATCAAAACATGACTAACATGTAAACATATTATAAATCATTCCATTTTCTCCAAATTATTCTAGAAAAATATATGGTGGCAGAAAATTGTAGATATTCTTAAAAATTGTTACTGAAGATCACAGCGGAGGCAATCTGGTAATAATTTTGTGCTTTCTGTAAAAAAACTCAAATCTTTTCCTACCCAGTGAACTCTAAAATAGGGAAAAGTACAACTTTTGCCAAAGAAATAGGAAAGGTGAATCAAAAATGGAATAATCACCACCCTGATACAATTCCTGCTGGTGTGAATATGTCAGGCATGGCAGAATTTGTAGAGGCCCGTACACACACACACACACACACACACACACACCTACCATGCACCACCAATCTCCAGACTGCTCCAAAGAAAAAAATAGAAGCTGAGATTTTTGTCTGATGGTGGATAAAAATGTGATGGTAGTAATATTTCACTACAAAGCTGATGTGGCCAATAGGCACGTGGAACGTATCTGAATAAAGTGGAGACTAGTTATTTGATATGTGAGGTAAACACAATAGCCTTGAGTAACTTGTAGGCTTTATTCACCTTGTGCAATCACAGTGGACAGATGACTCTCAGAACTGAATAATGGTAAGTTACATTGTTCTCAAAATCACTCACATGTTATGGTAATATACTTTCAGAAACCACTAAGGTGATTTGAATCCTGAATTGGAATCTTCTGTTTTTAATTATTATGTTTGCTCTGCTGTATGTGAAGGTGGGCAAGTCACCAATCTCTGGAGACCTGTTTTCTCTGCTGAATAACATCTACCTTACTCTTATGAGCTGAAGGAACAAAGTGTGACTAGCCATTGTAATGAACTTAGTGTGACTAGCCATTGTAATGAACTTAGTGTGACTAGCCATTGTCATGGACTTAGTGTGACTAGCCATTGTAGTGGACTTAGTGTGACTAGCCATTGTAGTGGACTTAGTGTGACTAGCCATTGTCATGGACTTAGTGTGACTAGCCATTGTAGTGGACTTAGTGTGACTAGCCATTGTAGTGGACTTAGTGTGACTAGCCATTGTAATGAACTTTGGAAAGTAATGTGTGGATTCAACTTCCAAATCGAAACATACTTCCCCTACTTTTTCACTAACAGTGAATTTTTCTCTAGTGCTCTTTTACGAATAAACTTGGGGAAAAAAAATCCCCAGAATGTCCTGGTTTCCTTAAATGTTCCTTTTTCTTTATGTTTTCTAAGGTTGATTTATTGTAAGAACAAATGAAGTATGAATGGGAAACACGATGGTTAATTTTATATTTCAAACTGACTGGAACATGGGATGCCTGTCTATCTGGGGTTGGTTTTTCTGGGTACGTCTGTGAGGGCGTTTCTAGAAGAGATTTTTATTTCCATATATGGACCCTTGTCCAAGGTCATCCAAACCACTGAAGGATGGAATGGAACAAAGTAGCAGGGGAAGAGCAAAGTCACTCTCAGCCTGACTGTTGATCTGAGATATTGATCTCCTGCTGTCTCTGGTCCTGGATCCCAGGGCTTCAGGCCCAGATGCAAGCCACATCATTGGCTCTCTGGTGTGAGACTCTGAGGACTTTGAACTATACCGTTGGACTTCCTTAGTATGTACTTTGTAGGTGGAAGATAATACGACTTTACATGATTCTTAATTGTGTAAACCATTTTCTTTTAATTCATCTTATTCTTAATATAGCTAGCTGGTTTTATTACACTTATATTATTGTGCTCCAAAGATATCGTGTTTTTACAAATTGAAGGATTTTGGCAACCTGCATTCAAGAAAATTGACACCAGTTTTCCCACAAGCTGTGCTCATCTTTGTCTGTCACAATTTGGGAATCCTCTCACCATTTCAAACTCTGTCATCATTACTATATATGTTATGGTGACTTGTGATCAGTGATCTTTGATGTTACATTTGTTTTGGGACGCCACGAGCCATGTTCATAAAAGATGATGGAATTAATCAATAAATGCTGTGTGCTCTACTGCCCACTCCTTTCCCCCATCTATCTGCCTCTCCTCAGGCCTCTCTATTCCTTGAAACACAATTTTGAAATTAAGCCAGTTAATGACCCTACAATGACCTCTAAGTGTTTAAGTTTAATAAAGAGTCCCACCTCTCACTTTAAATAAAAAGTTGGAAATGATCAGGCTTTGTGAGAAAGGAGTGTGGAAAGTTGAGATAGGCCAAAAACGAGGCCTTTTGTGCCAAATACTTGATGAAGTTGTGAACGCAGAGGAAGCATCCTTGGGAGAAATTAGAAAGAGCTACTATAGTGAACACGTGAGTTAAAGCAAAACAACCCTATTACTGAAACGGAGAAAGTTTTAGTGATCATATTAAACAGGCCACAAAATTATCTTAAAGTTAATATAAACTTAAGTTAAAGCCTAATCCAGATAAAGATGGTAATTCTCTCAAAAATTCTATAAAGACTGAGAGAATTGAGGAAGCTGCCAGAAAAGTTGGAAGCTAGTAGAAGCTAGTTCATGAGACTCAAGGAAAGAAGCTGTCTCTGTAATGTATAAGTTCAGGGAAAAGCACCAAGCACTAATGTATGAGCTATAGAAAGTCATCCAGAAGATCCAGCTATGATCTGTCATAAAGATGGATACTCTAAATAACTGATTTCCAATGTAGATAAAACAGCCTTCTATTGGAAGAAGAAGCCATCTAGGACTTCCATAGCTAAAGAAGACAACTTAATAGCTGGATTCAAAGCTTTAAGAACAAGGCTGAGTCTCCTGCTAAGGCTAATGCAGTGATGATGTTAAGCTGAAGCCAATGTTCATGTCTCCTTCTGGAAACCCCAAGGCCCTAAGGAATTGTATTCTGTCTACTTTGTGTAGGATCTGTAAATAGAAAATAAAGCCAGCATGACAGAACATCTATTTACAGCATGGTGTATTGAATGTTTGAAACTTACCGTTGAGAGCGACTGATCCGAAATCAAACATTTCTTTTGAGAATGCTCATTGACAAAGTATCTGTGAGACCGTAGCTCTGATGCAGATGCATGATGGAATTAAGTGAGAGTAGCTCCGATGCAGGTGCATGATGGGATTAAGTGAGAGTAGCTCTGATGCAGGTGCACGATGGGATTAAGTGAGAGTAGCTCTGATGCAAATGCATGATGGGATTAAGTGAGAGTGGCTCTGATGCAGGTGCATGATGGGATTAAGTGAGAGTAGCTCTGATGCAGGTGCACGATGGGATTAAGTGAGAGTAGCTCTGATGCAAATGCATGATGG
>CAUYPK010116679.1:0-11042 GCA_963574355.1 Loris lydekkerianus | reverse complement strand
ATGGCCCTTTGGTAGAGTGCCGTGGCATCACACAGCTCACAGCAACCTCCAGCTCCTGGGCTTAAGCAATTATCTTGCCTCAGCCTCCCGAGTAGCTGGGACTACAGGCGCCCGCCACAACGCCCGGCTATTTTTTTGTTGCAGTTTGGCCGGGGCTGGGTTTGAACCTGCCACCCTCGGCATATGGGGCCGGCGCCCTACTCACTGAGCCACAGGCGCTGCCCAACTTTTCATATTTTAGTCTATCAACCTCAATCATTTTTAGTTGCCTTCTCTGACACTTTGCAATTACCATTAATGTTCATTCTCCTTTTGAGATGTATTAATTAGATTTGCACTAACTATTCTTGGTATAAAATTAACAAAGGTTTCATAAAAATGAAGTAACACTTGTTTCTTTTTTAGTCACTGCTTAAGAATTTCAAACATTGGTACAAAACTGGCACTTTGGTTTGTAAGGAACAGAAAAATTAGCTCCAGGTTGAGTATAACTTGAATTTCTGATTCATTTAAAAGAAAGTCAGCTGGCTTGGCGCCTGTAGCTCAGTGGCTAGGGTGCCTGCCACATACACTAGAGCTGGTGGGTTCAAATCCAGCCTGGGCCTGCCAAATAGCAATGGCAAACACAACAACAAAATAGCCGGGCGTTGTGGCTGGTACCTATAGTCCCAACTACTTGGGAGGCTGAGGCAAGAGAATCACTTAAGCCCAAGTTTGAGATTGCTATCAGCTGTGATGCCAGGGCACTCTACCCAGGGCTTGAGATTCTGTCTCCAAAAAAAAAAAAAAAAAAAAAAAAGCATGGGACCTATATATTTTCCTGTAGTTTATCCTATTTTAGCATAGCATTTAACCCAATGTCACTTCTTGAGATTATTTATGAAGGCCCAAGTTTATAATAAGATGACACAGGGTCTGCAAGAGTACTAAAAAAACAATCACTAGTTGGTTTCATGTAATTTTCTCTGCCAATGTTAATTTCCAGGCCAGCACCACAGTGTAATTCTCTTTAATACTACTTCCCCATCTCTAAGCCTCATTTATGACCAAGCATTACTCTTAGTCTCAAGTGGTCACAATCATTTTTTTTTTTTTAAAGCTTTTTTTTTTTTTTTTTTTTGTAGAGACAGAGTTTCATTTTATCGCCCTGGGTAGAGTGCCGTGGCATCATACAGCTCATAGCAACCTCCAACTCCTGGGCTTAGGCGATTCTCTTGCCTCAGCCTCCCAAGCAGCTGGGACTACAGGCGCCCGCCACAACGCCTATTTTTTTGTTCCAGTTTGACCGGGGCCAGGTTTGAACCCATGACCCTTGGTATATGGGGCTGGCACCCTACCCACTGAGCCATAGGTGCCACCCTTTTAAATAGCTTTTAGTGAAGAAATCTATTTAAGTCTTCAAGGATTAAGATAGTTAATGAATAGTTAGTACCTGTGGCCAGAGGCTTTTTTTTTTTTTTTAATTTCAAGGGGGCCTAAATGTTTTTTGTTACATGGATACACCGTATAATGGTGAAATCAGGGCTTTCAGTTTGCCCATACCTGGATAATGTTCACTATCCCTAACCCCTTTCCATCTTGCCTACTTCTTAGTTTCCAATGTCCTTTACATTTCTTTATGCTTGTGTGTACCCATCATTTAGCACAGGCCTATTCTATGCCACAATTCTTTTTTTTTTTTGAAACTCAGTCTCAACCTGTCACCTGGGTTGAATTCCATGGTGTCATCTTAGCTCACAGCAACCTCAAACTCTTGGGCTCAAGAGGTCCTCTTGCCTCAGCCTCCCATGTAGCTAGAACTATAGGTGCCCACAACAATGCCTGGGTAGTTTTTCTATTTTTAGTAGAGATGGAATCTCAATCTTGCTCAGGTTGGTCTCAAACTCCTAAACTCAAGCAATCCCCTGGGCTCAGCCTCTCAGAATGTTAGGGTTACAGGTATAAGCCACCACGTCCAGCCTCTCCTCCACAATTCTAACAGCTTTTTCCTCTAAAACTCTCAGGAGAGTAAAGTTTGGTTAAATTTTACATATAGTTTTATCTATCAGAGCAATGGGAGTAGAAACTTTAAGAAGTTCCATAGAGCTCAGGTGTACAACAGCACAATTGCTAGTGAATAGGTAAGCTAAAATCCATATGCAAACCTGTAGTCAGGAAACAGAGGGGGAAGCCAGGGGAAGGGAATTTACATTTCCTAACCACCTACTGTGTGAGGCATATTCACATTAGCCAATTAAAAAATCCAAAGTTAAAGATATGAGCATTTTCCCTAATATGAATAAATTTATAAATGAAAGACAAATAAAATGAGGAAGCTATTTGCTTCTCTCTCACCAAGATGCCTTATGCTTTCATTCTTTATAAGTTCTTTGAGTCTTCTATCATCTATGGCCAGTAAGCTCCATGCATTTCAGAACTATGTCTCCCTCACCTGTATGTGTATAATCTCTCCAGTGTCCAGCTCAGTGCATGACATTTCTCTAGTTTAAAGTTATTATTTTTTTATATTTATTTATTTATTTATTTAGACAGAGTCTCGCTATGTCTCCCTTGGTAGACTGCTGTGGCATCAAAGCTCATGGCAACCTCCAACTCTTGGGCTTAAGCAATTCTCTTGCCTTAGCCTCCCATGTAGCTGGGACTACAGGTGCCCATCACAATGTCTGCCTATTTTTTTGTTGCATTTGTCATTGTTTAGCAGCCCCGGGTCAAGCTTGAAACAGCCAGCTTCAGTGTATGTGGCCGGCACCCTACTCACTGAGCTATGGGCACCGAGCCAGTTTAAAGTTATTAGAGGGCAGAGTATATTTCCATTTCATAAACGGGAAGTTTGAGGCCCTGTAAAAGATTCTGTGACTTGCCCAATGTTCTCTAGTTAAACAATAAGAAGCAATGAATGTGCTACCAGACTCATTTGATTATAGTACATCTTCATTTCTATTATAAAGTTTACTCTTGATTATTTCAGGTGATAAAGAAAACACCACAATCTAACATAGCTGTACATTTGGAAAGGCAACACACCAATTCTCAATATAAACAAAAGCTTTCTTTTGGTTATATATCCCAAAGACCATAATTACTATTTGAGTGCTTACTACAAGCTAGGCCCAATACTAAGTAACTGCATGTATAACAAACATATGAAGTAACCTTACAAACTGGTGCTTCTATTCTGAGTGTGATAGCTTGCTTCTTGGGAGACTGAGGTGGGGACATTACTACAGGGCAAGAGCTTAAACTAGCCTGGGCAACATACCAAGATCTGTCTGTTAAAAAAAAAAAAAAAAAAATTAGGGGCTTGGCGCCTGTGGCTCAAGTGGCTAAGGTGCCAGCCACATACACCTGAGCTGGTGGGTTCCTATCCAGCCCTGGCCTGCCAAACAATGACGGCTGCAACCAAAAAATAGCTGGGCGTTATGCCGGGTGCCTGTGGTCCCAGCTACCTGGGAGGCAGAGGCAGGAGAATTGCCTGAGCCCAGGAGTTGGAGGTTGCTGTGAGCTGTGATACCATAGCACTCTACCCAGCGTGACAGCTTGAGGCAATGTAACAAAAAAAAAAAAAAAAAAATTAGGACGGCACCTGTGGCTCAGTGAGTAGGGTGCCAGCCCCATATACTGGGGGTGGCGGGTTTGAACCTGGCCCCAGCCAAACTGCAACAACAACAACAACAACAACAACAACAAAATAGCCAGGCGTTGTGGTGCATGCCTGTAGTCCCAGCTACTCGGGAGGCAAGAGAATTGACTAAGTGCAAGAGCTGGAGGTTGCTGTGAGCTGTGATGCTACGGCACTGTACCAAAGGCAACAAAGTAAGACTTGTCTCTAAAAAAAAATATATTTATAAATTAAAATTTTACCTCCTTGTAAAATTATGTAATGATATTTTGTTAATGAAAGTATATTTAGCTACAATTTCCCAATGTATGGTGACTTTATGGGCTACCTTTGGATACCCTGCACTTATATTCAGATGCGTAATTCCAGTGTTTCTGAGTTTTAGAAGATAGAGCTTTCTCTATAGAGTAGGAGCTCTGGTGGGATTCAGAAACCAAGGGAAGATGAAAGCACGTAAGGGTCCCTCAAACATAAATCTTTTTTTTTTTTTTTTTTTTTTTAATTTAATTGGATTATTTGCTGTTAATAAACTGGCAACACAAGGAGGGGCAAGAGCAAGGTCCCAGCCAGGCTCCTGTGTCTGGGCTCAAGCAGGAGATGCTGCCCTGCACCCCAAAGGATGGAGGGAAAAGTCTCCTCATTTTGGGGCAACCCCCTGGGATGAACACAGCAGCCAATAAGCAAACAAAACCAGAGGAGCTAAAGGAAAATGGGGTGGAGGAGGGCAGGCTTGGAGGAGGGCAGGCTTGGCGGAAGGCAGCATTCTCTGGTACCCCCCATCCCTGCTCAGGGCTCAGAAGCTTTTGCCTGGATCCAATGGCCAGGGACGGGAGGACTGGCTCACAGATGGGGGTCAAACATAAATCTTTTGTGGTGCTTTCTGTAAGGTACCTTTTACTTTCTTTTTCTTTTTTTTTTTTTAGAGAGAGTCTCACTTTGTTGCCCTTGGCAGAGTGCTGTGGTGTCACAGCTCACAGCAGCCTCCAGCTCTTAGGCTTAGGTGATTCTCTTGCCTCAGCCTCCTGAGTAGCTGGGACTACAGGTGCCCGTTACAACGCCTGGCTATTATTTTGTTGCAGTTTGGTTGGGGCCAAATTTGAACCTGCCACCCTCGGTATATGGGGCTGGCATGCTACTCACTGACTCACAGGTGCTACCCCAAGGTACCTTTTTTCTTAGCACAGCTCAAATATTACTATTTAAAAACCTTAAAAACTGCTTTGAGTTGACAGCTGGACTTCAAAGAACCTATAACAGTTCACTGCACTCTTTCTGCACTCATGCTAATGTCAAACCCATTTATCTCTCCGTCTGTTCCTCCCCTATACAAGATTCTCAGAAGTCCATAAAAGCTTCCAAATCTACAACCCAGATGCTACATATACTTCACACAACTTAGGTGGTCCTTACTGTTAGAGACTGTGAAAAGTGGAACCGTCTCTCTACTCGAGAATCATTGGGTAATTTGAAAATGATCTTGACACTTTCAGGGTCATCAGGGGAAGGCTCAGGGGGCAGACACTCCAACTTTCTTTCCTTTTCCTCCTGCAAATTCTGTAGAAACACAAAGTAAATGTGGCACAAATAGGGAACAGGAAACAAGAAATACAATGCCCATGCAGGTTTATGATACAGTCAGAAAAAAAAAATTAACAACTAATTAATTAGCATAAGAAAAACCTTTTCGTGAAAGTCAGAAACAGCCTAATTAAAAATATTATTGCACCTTACATATCATTTATTGACTATATTTAGGTATTTATCTGAATAAAAAGAGAATGGGAGCTGGGTGTGCTGGTATATGCCTATAGTCCCAGCTACATGGGAGGCTGAGCAAACAGGCCTGCTTGTTGCAGTGCACTAGGCGAGACAGAGAGAGAGAGAAGGGAAATGGCTACTAAGAGACATTGGCAATACACAAATAAAATGCCAATGCCAAATCAGCTAACACTAAGAACAAATATTTAAATGGTAAGGAAAATTTAAATCACCCACAATCCCAACATCTAGTTCTTTCCTTTCACACTTATCAAGACCAAGATGACAGAGTCTCAACAGTCTGGAAGTCACATGAATGAAGACACAGGTTCATTACCCGCCGCCGTCTCTCCTCTGCTAGCTTTTGCTGTTGCACCTCCTCCTCCTTCCGCCGCTTTCGCTCCCGCTCCTCCCGTTTCTTTCTTTCTTTCTCCTGGTCAGCCCTGAGAGAGGCCAGGTAGGCCTCATCTTGCTGTTGTCTCAGCACCTGGGTCTGGTTTCTTTCTTCCCTTCGGAAGAAAGCATAGCAGGAGAACAGCAATCTCACAAAGTTCTGTGTTTTCTTATATTGAAATTTGGGGTTTGGGTAGGGTGGGGATAAAAATGTTGACAATCTTGGCAGATGACTATTTCACACTATCATAAGGGATTCCAAAAGCAGACCATGGCAGAGTCTGAACAAGATGTCTCTTTTTCTTTTAGTCTAATTTCGCATAAAAAAAAAAAGGCAAGCTTTCCTCTCCCCTTTTAACTTTTTTTTTTAGAGACAGAATTTCAGTTTGTTGCCCTAGGTAGAGTGTCATGGTGTCACAGCTCACAGCACCCTCCAACTCGTGGGCTTAGGTGATTCTCTTGCCTCAGCCTCCTGAGTAGCTGGGACTATAGGCACCCTCCACAATGCCCAGCTATATTTTGTTGAAGTTTGGCTGGGGCTGGGTTCAATCCTGCCACCCTCAGTTTATGGGGCCCGCGCCCTACTCACTGAGCCCACAGGTGCTGCCGTCCCTCCTTTCGACTTTTAAGATAAAATTTTATCTCTTTTCCACATTCTAACAAATGTAATACCGTATTATTAAGAAGTGGCAGGGCACCTGCAGCTCAGTGGTTAGGGTGCAGGACACATCCTCCAGGGGTGGTGGGTTAGAACGTGGCCTGGGGCCTGCTAAACAAACAAACAAACAAACAAAGAAACAAAAAATAGCCAGGCGTTATGGAGGGCCCCTATAGTCCCAGCTACTAGGGAGGCTGAGGCAAGAGAATTGCTTAAGCCCAAGAGTCTGAGGTTGCTGTGAGCTATGATGCCATAGCACTCTACCGAGGGTGACAAAGACTCTGTCTCAATAAAAAAAAAAAAGTGATCAGCACCATATTTAATAGGTAAATAATTTTTGTTTCTTTCCTTTCTTTTTTGATTCCTTTTCATCCCCTCTCTTTCTTCCTTCCTGTCATTCTTTCTATTCATTCCTTTCCTCCTTTTTTCACTTTCCTTCCCTCCTTCTCTTTCTCTCTTTTGCAACAGACTATCACTCTGTTACCCAAGCTAGAGTGCAGTGGCATTATCATAGGTTACTGCAACCTCAAACTCCTAATCCTTCTGCCTCAGCCTCCCAAGTAGTTGGAACTATAGGCACATGCCATCACACCTGGCTCATTTTTCTGCTTTTATGTAGGGATGGGGTCTCACTCTAGCTCAGGCTGGTCTCAAATTCTTGGCCTCAAGCAATCATCCTGCCTTGGCATCCCAAAGTGCTAGGATTACAAGTGAGAGCCAATGTGTCCAGCCTGTGTTGCTTTCATAAAATCAAAATCTATACATGTACACCAATACACACATTGTGCAAGATGTGAAAAATGCAGAAAATATTATTTAGAATTTCACTAATCAGAGAAGAAAACACTAACATTGTGGTTTATTTTCTTCTGTCCTACAAATTTTTTGTTTTATCTTACAAAGAATATTCAGCCAATCAAAATGGTTAACGAGATAAGATATTCCTATTTTATACTTTCTTTAAAAATCAATGGGCAGCGCCTGTGGCTCAGTGGGTAGGGTGCCGGCCCCATACCAAGGGTGGCAGGTTTGAACCCAGCCCCAGCCAAACTGCAACAAAAAAATAGCCAGGCGGTGTGGCGGGCACCTGTAGTCCCAGCTACTTGGGAGGCTGAGGCAAGCCCAAGAGCTGGAGGTTGCTGTAAGCTGTGATGCCACAGCACTCTACCAAGGGCGACAAAGTGAGACTGTCTCTAAAAACAAGAAAAAAAAAATTAAGATAAAATTTATATGCAGTAAGATGCACAAATCTTAAATGTACAATTCAATGAATTTTGATAAAAGTAACCACGTAATCATCATTCCAATTGAGATACAACATTTCTGGTTCCCCAGAAAGTTTCCCCTCCTATAGATTTCTTAAATACACAGCTAAAATCATACTATATTGACAGAATTTTTATCCTGTATTTTTATGAACATTTCTGATAAATTTTATTTATTTTACTTATTTTTATGTTTTTTTGCAGTTTTTGGCTGGGTGCCAGCGCCCTATTCCTTTGAGCCACAGGCACTGCCCTAGTTATTTATTTATTTATTTATTTATTTATTTTTGAGACAAAGTCTCACTGTGTTGCCCTCGGTAAAGTGCTGTGGCATCACAGCTCACAGCAAACTCAAACTCTTAGGCTTCAGGGAGTCTCTTGCCTCAGCCTCTCTAGTAGCTGGGATTTACAGGCACCACTACAACACCTGGCTATTTATTTTGTTGTAGTTGTCATAGTTGTTTAGCAGGCCCAGGCTGGGCTCAAACCTACCAGCCTTGGTGTAAATGGCTGGCACCCTACTCACTGAGCTACAGGTGCCAAGCCATCTCATAAAATTTAAGTTTGTGTTAACTTTTTTGAGGGCATTTTTTTGGTATTATAATCAAAAGTCTTAAATACATTTATATTGTCTGACCCTGAAATTACACTTCTAGGAATATAAATTTTATTTATTTATTTATTTATTTTTTTTTTTGAGACAGAGTTTCTCAATCTGTCATACGGAGTAGAATGACCTGGCATAATAGCTCACAGCAACCTCCAACTCGGGCTCAAGCGATCCTCTTGCCTCAGTTTTTCTATTTTTTAGTAGAGATGGGGTCTCACTTTTGCTCAGCTGGTCTCAAACTTGTGAGCTCAAGCAATCCACCTACCTTGGCCTCCCAGAGCACTAGGATTACAGGTGTGAGCTACCAAGCCTGGCTGGAATGTAAATTTTAATCCATGCAAAAAATTTTCTCCATGCATATTTTTAATAGTAAATAATGTGAAAATTGGCTCGATGCCTGTAGCTCAGTAGCTAGGGTACCAGATACATACACCAGAGCTGGCAGGTTCAAATCCAGCCTGGGCCTGCCAAACACCCATGAGAACTAGAACCAAAAAACAGCTGGGTGTTGTGGCGGGCGCCTGTAGTTCCAGGGAGGCAGAGCCAAGAGAATCGCTTAAGCCCAAGAGTTTGAGGTTGCTGTGAGCTGTAACGCCATAGCACGCTACTGAGGATAACATAGTGAGACTCTGACTCAAAAAAAAAAAAAAAAAGCAGTGAATACAATCTAAAGATCTAACAAGAGTGGTCTGGTTAGATTATGGTATGTTCATAATGGAATGCCATGCAATAATTTTTTAAATGTGGTAGAAAAATAAAATATTTAATGATGAGAGAAATGACTGTGACATATGCTGCATTTAAAGGGCTTATAAAGGTCAGGTGAGGTGGCTCAATGCCTGTAATCCTAGCACTCTAGGAAGCCAAGATGGGTGGATTGCCTGAGCTCACAGGTGCAAGGCCAGCCTGAGCAAGAGCAAGACCTCATCTCTAAAAATAGTCAGGCATTGTGGTGGGCGTCTGAAGTCCCAGGTACCTGGGAGGCTGAGGCAAGAGAATCACTTGAGCCCAAGAGTTTGAGGTTCCTGTGAGCTGTGACGCCATGGCACTATACTGAGGGTGACAAAGTGAGAGTCTGTCTGAAACATAAATAAATTAAATACATAAATGGCTTATAAAACAGTATTATTCTAATTTTATAAAAAATGTATATCTATATAGGAAATGAATATATATGCACAAAATCAAAAGGAAATGTTAAAAGTGGTGTGATATGATTATAAGTAATTTTTAATTTTTTCTTGTGTTTTTCTGTGGTTTTTAAATTTTCTATAATTAATGTATATAACTTATGTCATGGGGGTAGGATTTATAACTATTCCACATCTTTTACATTTAAGTTCTTTATATCATGTTCAGCTATTCTGTTTTTTTTCATTGCAGTACAACTCAATGTTCGGCTAGCTATTCTAAATGACATAACACACCTTATTGAGCCCTGTCTCTATTTTGATTCACATCTCTAAGAACAGATCTAATATAGAGTACTTTAGGTCAAAGGACTTAAATATCTTAATGTTAAATGGGGTAGGATTTTAATATTGCCTGAGGCAGGGGAAAAGTCAGGATTTGTGGAGCACCAGGTCAACCCTCCAAATTCAAATCTAGTCTTTTTGCTCCATAATAGAACTCCCTTATAGGGTGGCACCTGTGGCTCAAAGGAGTAGGGTGCCAGCCCCATATGCCAGAGGTAGCAGGTTCAAACCCAGCACCGGCCAAAAACTGTAAAAAAAGAACTCCCTTGTACCTTTCTAGGCGTTCTGACACCAAGTAAGTCTGGTTGGCATCCATGATAAATGTCAGTTGGTTAATGAGGTCATCAGGTTGAATAAGGCCTTCTAGCCGTCCCACCACAGTCATCCTCCGATCCTTAAGCATAATCATGGCCAGGAATGGGTAGGTGTTCTCTCGTAAAGCCTGTGAGACTAACAAAAAGACCCAATGTATTAAGAGCAGGACTTGAGAAGACAATAGATCAATGCTTAGACTTTTCTTAGTGATGAAATAAAACTGCTTTAATCCCAGTTGAGAAAAAAGAGAAGTGTCATTTACTCTCTGCCTACTCTTTTCCTGCCTAATTTCTTTCTTTTCTTTTTTTTTTTTTGAGATAGAGTCTCATTCTGTTGCCCTGGACCTGGGAGAATGCTATGGCATCATAGCTTATAATAACCTCAAACTCTTGGGCTCTGGCGATCCTCTTGCCTCAGCCTCCCAAGTAGCTGGGACTACACCCGCTGCAGTGCCTAGGTAGAGATGGGGTCTTGCTTTGCTCAGGCTGGTCTTAAACTCCTCAAGCTCCATAATCCATCTGCCTTGGCCTCCCAGAGTGTTAGGATTATAGGATTATATATGAGCTACCATATCCGGCCCTGCCTACTTTCTTAGTCTTTTCTTTTTGTTATACATCTGTGTCCCTATCCCTAAGAGCTTGATTAGAACCAGACAATATTTTGTAGTGGAGGTGTGGTTGCTGCAGTGATTTTAGGGAAGGCTGGAGAGTTCAAGCATAATGTCTACTTCATGGTAGGAAAAGGATCTATATAGAATATGGCTGGGGCGGCGCCTGTGGCTCAGTGAGTAGGGCACTGCCCCCATATACCAAGAGTGGCGGGTTCAAACCCAGCCCCAGCCAAATTGGAACAAAAAAACAGCTGGGCGTTGTGGCGGGCGCCTGTGGTCCCAGCTGCCTCAGAAGGCTAAGGCAAGAGAATCGCGTAAGCCCAAGAGCTGGAGGTTGCT
>CAUYPK010116676.1:0-30623 GCA_963574355.1 Loris lydekkerianus | reverse complement strand
TGTTGCCCTCAGTAGAATGCAATGGCATTACAGCTCACAGCAACCTCCAACTCTTGGGCTTCAGCGATTCTCTTGCCTCAGCCTCTCAAGTAGCTGGGACTATAGGCGCCTGCCACAATGCCCTGCTATTTTTTGTTGCAGTTGCTGTTGTTTAGCTGGCCAGGCTGGGCTCCAACCCGCTAGCCTTGGTGCATGTGGCTGGCACTGTAACCACTGTGCTATGGGCACCGAGCTGAATAATTCCATCTCTGTGCTGGAATCTTTTTGGCAACATCCTTGACAAATGGTTGTTCAACCTCTCTAGAATACTCTTCACAATGGCAAACTCACTGCATATCAAGGCACTTGGCTAATTAGAATATGTTTGCTGGAAATCTACATTTGTGATTTCTACTCAGTGATCTTCATTTTACCCCCGAAATGAATTGGAACAAATGTCTCTCACTCCTAAATCTCCCTTCCATTAGACGTCTTTTTATTTTTATTTTTTAATTTTTTTAGAGGCAAAGTCTTTCTGTGTTGCCTGGGAACATCTTGAACTCCTTGCCTCAAGTGATCCTCCCACTTGGGCCTCCCAAAGTGCTGGAATTGTAGGGATGGGCCACTGTGTCTGGCCCATATATGCCTTTCTTTTTTCTTTTAAGAATCTAGGGGTCTTCTCTCTCACCCAAGCTGGAGTATAGTGGTATAATCGCTATCTCACTGTCATCTTGAATTCCTGGGCTCAAGCAGTCCTCTTACTTCAGCCTCCCAAGTAGCTGGAGCTACAGACACAGGCCAGCATCTTGGCTAACTATTTTTCTATTTGGTTGTAAAGACAGTGTGCCACTATATTGCCCAAGCTAGTCTTGAACTCCTGGTCTCGAACTCCTGGTCTCAGCCATCCTTCTGCTATAGCCTTCCAAAGTATGTGGGTGTGAGCCACTTCATTTCACTCCAAGTATGCCTTTTTCTTACTTTTTTAAAAATTTTTTAAGACCGAGTCTCATTATGTTGCCCTCAGTAAAGTGCAGTGGCATCACAACTCACAGCAACCTCAAACTTTTGGGCTTAAGCAGTTCTCTTGCCTCAGTCTTCCAGGTAGCTGGGACTATGGGCACCTGCCTGGCTATTTTTTTGTTGTTGTTGCAGTTGTCTACATGCCACAACGCCCAGCTATTTTTTGTTGCAGTTGTCATTGTTGTTTAACAGGCCCGAGCTGGGTTTGAACCTGCCTGCTTCGGTTGTGTTTCCAGTTTTTAAAAGAAAGTGGCATACAGTTGTGTTTCTTCAGCCTCCAGGCTAGAATGTTTTTCTAAAAGGACTTCATAATGAACAGGAAAGAATACTGAGGCCTAGGAAGGCTGGAGTTTTTGTTTTTTTGTAGCTCCACAGTCTGAAAATTTCCAGGCTTTTACTTTTCATTCATGGCAAGAGGTCCAAGCTTCAGGCTGATCATATACACATTAGCCAGACCTAGGGAAACAGAACATGCCTCTCTTTTGTACCTTTCCATTTCCCTTTCCTTTTCCTTTCTGGCAGAGTCCTGCTGTGTTTTCCCAGGCCAGAGTACAGTGGCATCAGCCTAGCTCACAGCAGCCTCGAACTCCTGGGCTCAAGGGATCCTCCTGCCTCAGCCTGCTGAGTAGCTGGGACCACAGGCATGCAACACTATGCCCAGCTGACTATTCTACTTTTTGTAGAGCTGGGGTCTCACACTTGTTCAGGCTGGTCTCGAACTCCTGACTTCAAGCAGTCCTCCCACCTTGGACTCTCAGAGTGCTAGGATTACAGGTGTGAGCCACTGCACCCAGTGTGTCTGCTTTCTTTCTTTGTGGAAGTACACCCCAACTGCTGCATGCTACTTCCCTCCTGAGTATCTCATCTAAGATGCCTGACTTCATCTTTCATTCTTTGATTAAGGGAATTATCTAGAGAAGCAGACTTTCTCCTTAGTTCTCAGATTGTATTGGGGGGCTGATACAGTTCCTAATTCACAGATAAAGAGGCTGAGAAATGGAGGGAAAATTACCACTAAGTCTCTCATGTTCAGGGGTGTACCAGGGGCCAGTTCTTAAGTTAATAGGCCATAGATACTTAATAGGCTGTAGATACAAGTTAAATCCCACTTAGATGATGCCTTTTTTGTGAGACTCGTGAGAAGTTTAGAAATAGGAAAATGTTTTGTGATTACCCTTGTGTTTACAGGATTGGTTGCTCGTCTGATGACCTTGGAGAGGATGATCCTATTGGCTGGTTTGAGCTGGAAGAAGAGTGGGATGAAGCAGATGTCAAGTTGCAACTGTGCAGAGTTGCCAAAGTAAGCATTAGTGAGTTGTGGCCTCATGTGTTTGTCCACTCCCCTCCTTTTATTCTGTGAGCATTTACTGAATGGCAGTTGTGTGCCAGCCCTGTGGCAGCTATGGAACCTTAGCAGTTCATGGACCTTCAAGGAGTTTATAGTCTGGGGGAGAGACAGATGTGTGAGATACTATGACGTGAACAGTGATAAAGGGAGATACAGGGAGCTGTCGTAGCCCTGAGGCAAGATACCTAACCCATCCTGGAATTCACTAAGGAAGGTATCCCAAGAAAGGCGATGTGATGCTAAGTGTTGGAGGCTGATTAAGCCATCATCTTTTAGCTGGGCTGAAATGTATGGAAAAGGGCATCTTGGGCTGAGGGAATGGTGAGAACACAGGCATAAATGCAAGAGTTCCGTGTTTCCGTAGCTATGGAAGAAACAGTGATTATCTGGCTACTTATTTTTTCCTAAACTTCTAATGAAAATCTTAGACTTGGGCATAAATAAGAACTATCTTTAGGGCATATACATAGTAGGTGCTCAGTAAATATTTAAGCAGTTGAGTGTGGATTCTGAAAGGCCCTTAATAAAGCAGATAGCTTGCACAGAAGTTTGACATTGAAGTGACCTTATTTGAGTAGACAAGACTGTTTTCCTAGGTTCCCAGCACATAGGTTGCATATATCACTTGGGGGCTTTGAGATGATTCCTTGGGGCGTTCATTGTTTTCATTGTGTATCTGATTTTTTTTTTTTTTTTTGAGACAGAGTCTTACTATGTTTCCCTCAGTAGAGTGCTGTAGTGTCACAGCTCACAGCAACCTCAAACTCTTGGACTCAGCAATTCTCTTGCCTTAGCCTCCCAAGAAGCTGGGACTACAGGCACCCACCACAACTCAAGGCTATTTGTTGTTGTTGTTGTCGTTGTTTAGCAGACCCGGGCCGGTTTCGAACCCACCAGCACTGGTGCATGTGGCCAGCGCCCTAACCACTGAGCTATGGGAGCTGAGCCCATATATCTGATTTTTGTTTCAAAGTGACTGTCACAAAGCAAATTTACCTCTCATTTATCATGTCTTTTTCTGTGCTTGCCTTGGAGAGAGAGTAATGATGCCGTTTCCCTTATTTTGATCTTCACCAAAACCTGGCCTCATTCAAAACTTATATTGTCTTTTTCTTCTTTTTATTGTAGAGACTGGACTTATATTTTGTGTCTATAGTTCTGAGCATAGTGGTACCTAATAAATTTTTAAAATCCTAGGAGGACCTTCCCAGAAAGACCTTTTTCTCCCTTTTGTCAGTATTTAGGGATTCTGAATCCTTCTCTTATCCTTTCTAGTATTTGATGGTGAAGTTCCTCTGCACCCGCCAGGAGTCAGCAGAGCGCTTGGGCGTGCAAGGCTTGAGCATCAGTGGCTACCTCCGGCCTGCAAGAGCAGACGCAGAGCACAGTGCAGTCTGTGTCCACTGCAGAAAGGATTCGGAGGAGAGTGTCTGTGGGGCCACACTGCTTCTCAGGACCCTTCAGTTCATCCAGCAGCTTGCCCATGACCTGGTAGGGTTTCCTTGGTGGTTAGACCACATTTCTTTAAGAGAAATGAATGACAGTGATAGGAGAAACTAACAGCAGCTGATGAAACCTGGCCCTACTGAAGCCATGCAGTATGAATGAGTATGAGAGGCATGATGCTTCTGTGAGGACCTTAAGTGGCCAAGGAAAGCGAGGTGTTGGACATTTATGGCATCAGTCAGTGAAGGATTAAGTGGCTTATGGCCATCATTGTGAAGCTTCCTGGAGTAGACTTATAGACACATTTTAAAGATCGCTGGCAGCAGTTGGCCTGGGGAAACAAACAAAGCCAGTTCATGGCATTTATATCTTCTTCAAGTCCTAGAAAAATTATTCCTGAAGTCTAGGTGACTCTAGTTATTTACTAAAAGTATTAAAATAATGTTAGAATTGGAAATTATTTTTTGTTTTGATACTTTTATTGTCACTAATAAAACCCAGTGACAACTCACTCAAAGACAGATTCTTACAGCCTCCCCCAGAGCCCCAGGAAGCCAGGGGAGCCCTCTCATGGGTGTAGAACCGTTTCTTCTCTTGACTTGCATTCTGCTTGAAGGCACTTTGACTGTGTCCCCAGTACTGTGTCATGAAGTCAGGAGCCTTCATGGATTTATGTGCAAGTGTGAGGGGGGTTATGTGTATATATACATTTACATACCTATGTTCCTGTACATATGCACACACATTTTAGAAAAGTTCAAATCGGAACTAGGTGTTCATAAACTTTTTAGTAGTTATGAGTAAGCATTAAAAAATAACAATAAGCATCAGTAATAGGGAATTTCACCTATATAGAGCCCCTTTAACAACGAGAGGCAAATGGGCATTATGTTATTTCTCTATGTGCATTTTTCAATTTTATTTTTTTCTGGCCTTTATAATTTTTTAGGTGCAGCAGAAGGAAAGTGGCCTAACATATAAATCTTTTCTGGACTTTGCGGGTCTTGATTTGCAGATCTTCTGGAATTTTTACAGCAAATTAAAGCAAAAGTAGGTCAGAATTTGTTATAAGGTGATAATCATATAAACAAAATGGAAAACACTCAGTTTTGCTATTCTAAATGTTTTATTTCCTATATCCTGATTTGAAATATTTGGTTGTTACTGAAAATAGCACTTCATGTTGCTATAAAATACTCAGTTTCGCGATAAGCTCCAGTGTTATAGTCTTTCCTCATTTTACAGCTGAATAAGCAGGACTAGAACTGAGTTTCCTTCCCCACGATGGGCGGAGTTAGGCGGGCACTGTGTTTTCAGACACCTGGTACAATGTTCTTTCCATTCCTCTCTCCGTCTCCTCTCTTGGCATTCTTTACAGTGAGCCTGAGGTGTAGAGGAAGATCCTTTGTAGACGTGAGTGTTGCTTTGGAGGGTAAAAGCAGCTGGCCTTTTGCTCACTGACATTCCTTATTGTCTGTAGCCAGAGGGAAGAATGCGTCTGTGCCCAAACCCTGCTCCTGCAGCTCCTGCAGAGCTGCTTCTCAGTGCTGCAGGAAGAGGTGGCGGCTGCTTCTGAGGGGGAAAAGGCTCCAACCCCGAGCCCCAGAGGAGCGGCGGCTGCCAAGGAGCTCTACACACACTTGTGTGATGGTAGGGATTGGGTTTTTTTTTCTTTAATGTGCTAGTAGCCCACAGGGCCTCTTGCTTTGGAGAAGAGGAGGTCCTATGATGACCCACACCAGGAAAGGATAGCTACTGTGGGAAATGAGTGTTTCTCTTGATACTCTTTTGAATTACTAGTTTATGTTCAGGATTTATTTCTTCATCAACAGACTTTTTTTCCTCCTGGCTCTAGATACGTAACTGTGTTATATTAAGAATTGTGGTCACACTGTTGGGCTATAGTGTCAGCTAAGATGCAGGGATGAGACTGATAGATTTGGGGGGAGAGATTGTAGTCATAAATTTAGGATGAAACATAATGACTGTCTGAAGTGATTTTTAAGTTTTTGCCAAGTTGTGTCTCAAAAAGAAGGGGAAGTAATGAAATAAAAATCGGTACATACAATCTTTGTTCTAGTTAAATATAAACAAACAGTAATTTGCTTATACTACCTAACCTGTACAGAAGTATTTTTTGCCCTAGTATTAACTATAAAGGAGAGAGTAGTGAGTTTATGGGCTAGTTATAGCAGATATATATTGTAAGTGAATAGCTGGAATATGTTAAAGCTGATTCCATTGTTTATTTTTATCAGTGGTAGATAGGGTGGATGGAGACTCTGTGCCCATGGAGATATTAAAACAAGAAGTTAGGAATACCCTTCTCCATGGGGCTGCCATCTTCTTTCCTGATCGACAGACCCGGCGAAACCATCTCTTCACAATGATGGTAACTATGTACTAAAAGTCTGGATTCTGTTTCTGAAGTCTATGAGGATGAAATTTATTAGTCTTTGTTTTCTAGGTATATATATATTATATTATATTATATTATATTATATTATATTATATTATATTATATAACTTAATTAGTAAATAATACATGGTCTTTTGGATACCTCATCTTAACAACTCTAGGATAATTTATTTTTTTTAGTTTTTAAACTTTATTCAAATTAATATGAGGGTACAGTGTTTTCTAGGAATATATTGTCGGTTTTAATTTCCCAAATATTTATTAATCCTATATGCATAACTTTATGAGGGACACAGAGATATCTAAGGATATGGCAGTATACTCAAGGTGGGGGATGACAGATAATCCCAATCTGTGTTTCATAACCTTTCGCAGCAGTATGGTCTCTTTTATGACTAGTCTACAATTAAAGTTTCCTTTTAAAATTTTAACTTTTTATTAAAAAGTAGACTAAATAGTATAATGAATCTCCCGATACCCCAAATATACCCTTTACCTAGCTTGAACAATTATAAACAAAGGCTAATCTGGTTTCATCTATAATATACCTCATTCACTCATCCCTCCCTCCCCTATGCCCAGTATTAGTTCAAAGTAAATCCCTGATGTATTTTATTTTTAAATATTTCAGAATATGTCTGTAAAGATAATACAACCACATTTTAATCTTCAGCTGGTTCTTTTCATTTCACCCTCCTAGAACCCTTCTCCATGTTATTCAGATATTAGTACTGAGGGTGAAAAATGCTTTCAGTATGTATAAGCATTATCTTACCAAATGGAATATTTTGTACACAGATCCAGGTTTCTGATTTTGAGAGAAGGATTTCTATATGAAAATGAGTATGATACATGAAAAACTAAATTAATGATAAGTTGAAACAGAACAAATATTCCTTTTTCTAGGTCATACCCAAATTATCTAGGTAAGGGAACTAGGTTCCTATGTTGCAATGAAAGTAAAACACAGGGAAACATAAGTAAACTATGGTGATAAATTAGTTAAGAGGTTGCAAAGAAGCAAACTTTTGCTTACTTATGGACATAGACAAATCCTAACGAAATGTTAATTAACCAATCCAACAACATATAAACAAAATTATAACCAAACTGCAGTTACCCTAGAAATGCAGTGATGGTTTAACATTAAAATATCAGTAAATGAAATCATAAAGGAAAAAAATTATCTCTAAATGCAGGGAAAAAAACCTTTTTTTTTTTTTTTTTGAGACAAGAGTCTTACTTTCTTGCCCCCAGTAGAGTGCTCTGGCATCATAGCTCACAGCAACCTCAAACTCTTAGGCTCAAGCAATCCTCTTGCCTCAGCCTCCAAGTAGCTGGGACTACAGGTGCCCACCACAACACCCAGCTATTTTTTAGAGATGGGATCTCGCTCTTACTTAGGCTGGTCTTAAACTTGTGAACTCAAGTGATCCACCCACTTCGGCCTCCCAAAGTGCTGGGATTGCAGGAGTGAGCCACTGCCCCTAGCCCTCAGAAAAATTTTTAATAACATTAGATTCTGATGGTGATTAAAACAATAAAACCATTAGCAAACTCAAAATAGAAGGAAACTTCCTTAATCTGGTGTAGGGCTTGTACCTGAAACATGTAATAAACGTATTTGATGGTGGATCACTAGCAGCATTTCTTTCAAAATCAGGAATAAGGCAAGGATGCACACTGTCACTGCTTCTCTTTGATATTGTATTGAAGGGCCTAGCCAGTGCTATAGGACACAGAAGAGAAATTTTAAAAATAATAGTTAGAAAGAATAAAACAAGTAATAATAATCTGCAGATGATAAGATTTCAAATTTTTTTTTTCAGTCTTAATTTTTATTACTCAAAAAAAACTTTATTTTCTTATTTAGCTTTCTGACTCTGTGCTTGTGCCTTCAACACTTTCACAACGATTTCTGCTCCTCAATAAAGAAAGCATGCTTGATCCTGTCACGAACACATTTAGCACACATGGAACCACCCTAGGCCCTGCTGACATGTTTTTTTGTTTTAGACAACCTCATAAGAACTTTAGGTCTCTGGCAGCGCCTGTGGCTCAAAGGGGTAGGGCACTGGTCCCATATGCCGGAAGTGGCGGGCTCAAACCCAGCCCCGGCCAAAAAAAAAAAAAATAGAACTTTAGGTCTCACAGCACGAACCCCTTGAAGTCTGCCTGGGCACACGCCGCATACAGATTTTGGTGCTTTCCCAACCTTCTTGGTATAAAGGTAAACAATTCTGTTACCAGGGGTGCGGGACAGCCTGGTTTTGTTAGAGGCTGTATTATAGGAAAGCCTACGACGGTATGTCAGCCGCTGCACCATCTTGAGTGCCTCTAGACAGCATCCCTGGAAGAGCGATTTCAGATTATTTTTATTGGCTAGGTAGATAAGAATGAATAGAATTACTAAAAAGAAATTGACAAAGAGAACTAGATATATTTTGAAAAGGCATTTCTATATGTAACAGCCAATTAACTAGCACACAAAGTAATGCTCTGTGGGATGCATAAAGGTCTGTAGAAATGAAAGAGGGAATAAAAAAGCATAAAATGTGGTCCCTGCTAGCAAAGGGCTATAGACACCTGCCACAAGGAAACAATGATTCCATCTGCAGCAGGCATTTAGAGGATAATCATGTGGAAGCAAAATGATTGAGGAAGAGAGGAGGAAGGATGTTTATATTCCAGCTATATATAAAATTTGCGTGTCAGCTTGAGGAATCACTTCTCACATTGTGAGTTATAAAACCTTTGACAGCATCAGCTGACTGACCCACTGGACTGTGGGTGGGGCTTTGTCCTACTTGTTTGCTGCAAGCATTTGCCAAGTAGCTGAGCAAGTGATTATTTTGCTAGCAGGTGTCCCACAGAGAAAAGTAGAAAGAGTACAGATAACTTCTTAAATGATATTGGTATCTATTAGCAGAGCAACTCAGTCACTTTCCCTTTGTCCACCCATTCTGATAGAAGTGATAAGAGTTGTATTTTTCCTTCTCATGCTGGTGAATTGAACAGCACTGCCAGCCTTTTTTTCTTTCTTTTTTTTTTGAGACAGTGTCACTCTGTTGGCTGTTGGTAGAATGCTGTGGGATCATAGCTCATAGCAACCTCAAACTCTTAAGCTCCAGTCATCCTCCTGCCTCAGCCTCCTGAGTAGCTAGGACTATAGGCATGTGCCACCATGCCCAGCTAGTTTTTCTGTTTTTAGTAGAGATAGGGTCTTGGTCTTGCTCGGGCTGATCTCAAACTCCTGAGCTCAAGCAATCCACCTGCCTTGGCCTCACAGAGTGCTAGGATTATAGGCATGAGCCACTGTACCCAGCCCACTCCCAATTTTTTGCAGTGCTAAGTAGTTCTCTCTCCATCAAGATGTGATTCCTATGACTGTCACCATAGACTATAAACCTATAGGATCAAGCAAAAGCTTTGATCCTTTTTATTTTACAGCAGAAAGTTCACCAGAAATGTACTGTGTCCTTGCCTTTTGGTCTTGGGATGGTGAGAAATCTTGACGATGTTGATTTTGACAGTGAATGAAGTACACATTGCCGTCTTCTGTTGAGATGGTTGGTTCTTTCCCCTAACTAGACCATATTGTAGTTGGGTGCTGTGAGGTGGTTCGCTGTCCTTGGCTTCCCTCATACTGGGAATACTGGGTAGTGTTATTTCATGCTTCTCTAAGTCTCTGGAACACATGAAGTAGCTTTGCTAAATGTACAGTTTCTGGTTTTTTAGAAAAATGTCACTGAGCAGGAGCACAAGCAGTCCCTGCAGCTCACTTTCCGGTCACTATGCACATATTTTAGGTAAGTTGGTATTATTTTCAGTTGTCAAATATTTCAAATCTTTGCAAAGTTGTTTTCATTGACCATCCCTTCCTTTTGTGTGCTTTTAGAGTAGTAATTTCCTCTGCTCAGAAAGCTACATTTTTCTTATCACCACGTACAAGAGTGACCAAAATAGTATTTAAATGATAAATTTGTTGACAGCTTAACCCAAGTCCCAGTCATCATAAGACAGTTTAGAGTTGAACCTATTGAGAATCTCTTTGAACACTTCAGTTTCTAAGTGATTTTTAAAGACCTAAGCTAAAGCTTGAGTTTGAGGTCCTATACTCAACCCAGATACATTAAAATTAACTACAGAAGCACAGAATGGTAGTTTGCTGAAGGAAATGTTCTGGGAAGGGAGAATTTGAGGATATTTATGTGTTTTGATTATCAAAGAAGTGAGTGGGCCTGCAGGCTGCATTACTAGAGATAATAAACTTTTAAAGGAGGGAGAGAACTAATAGCCTGAGCACCTGTCAGCAAGTCAGGCTTTATCTGATTTACAAGCCAGACTTGGAGGGCTGTCTGTGTAAAATGCATTTAGAATCTAGCAGCAGCAGTGATGAAAGAGCCTTGGGCTGTCATGAGAAGAGCATTTGGAGACACAGGGAATATTTAACCTGGATTATGAAATTAACAGTCAGTAGATTAGGTATATTTCATGTTGGTGCCCAGTGTGATTCATTCATACTGTTTACTCACCATAACCCAGGTGGACTTAGGAGTTTGTACTGTGGGAAGACATGTTTATGAACAGATAGTGGCATGGTCCTGCCTGGGACCATGGCCTGTCTTCCTGACCCAAACTCCTCCCAGCCTGTAGAACAGACACTGATATCTTTCTGAGTTCTCTTGAGGAACCTTTTAAGATAGAAAGCATAAAAGTCCCTTTTCTGAAGCCAGTGGTCCTGATTAGTCTGTGTTCTTTCAGTGATAAGGATCCAAGCGGCCTTCTCCTTTTACCTGAGAAAAATGACCTGGCCAGCATGAACATCAGTGAAGTCCTGGCGGTTATGAACACTCTCCTCTCTGTTGCTGCTCGAGAGGTATCTGATGTCTGCCTCCCTGTTTTCTTTGTCTCATGCTTTTAGGAGCACGTGATAGGCAGTCGCTGGCACTTTCCCTCTTATCCTCATTTACAGCATGTGTGTCCTCTGCTTACTTGACTGTTACTAGTGAGCACAAAGATTTCCCAGCTAGCAGCTGCCTGAGGGAATACTTACCAATTGTTGGTGGTTAGAGAGCAATAAAACACAGGGGTGCTCACTAAGGCTTCCTGAGAAGAAAGAAGAGTTGATTTGTACCAAGTCTCCTTACAGTGTCAGTCCCTGAGCCTACACATAGTGATGTGAATTTTGAGGAAAACTACTTCAACTTTTTTTTTGAAAAAGTAAGATTTCTTACCCATTTCATAGACTAATCAAATCTGAAAGTATATTCTTTTCCCTGTGCTACTGGGATTTAAAAAAATTTTTTTTTAAATTTCAGATTAATATGAGAGTACAAAGGTTACAGTGTTTGCATTTGTTAGGTAGAGTCCCTGTTGTAGTTGTGTCCTGCACCGGGAGGTGTGCCTTATACCCTTACATTGTTCCCATTAGGTGGACGCACACCTACCCCTCCCACACACACACCTTCCTCTTCCCTCCCCCCCCCTTTCCTCTCCCCTCACTTCCAACTTGAATTGAATGGAGTTTTTCTCTTGTGTGGGCATGTATTAGTTCATGTACTGGCTTTATATTAGTATTGGCTACATTTTTTCCTGCTCTGAACTTGCTTTTCCATTCTTGTTATACTAAGAAGAATGTGTTTCAATTCCATCCAGGTTAGGATTTTTTTAATTTTGCTTTTTTTTTTTTTTTTAATGAAGCATTTTGTTTCTCAAAGTGTAGTTCGTGCTTCAGTTAGATCAAAGTCACCTGGGATATTTGGCAGAAATTTGGATTTTTAGGTTCTACCCCAAGCTACTGATTTAGAATCTCTAATGATAAGGCTTAAGAAACTACATTTTTAGCAAGCACCCCAAGGGGTTCTGAAGAAACAGCACCTCAATACTAGGGGATGAAGAACTACCTCTTTGGATTAAATATGGGTACCAGAGAGTTAGAGGAGATTTTATGGTAGGATAGCCCAAACCACACACCCTTGAGGTATCTAATGATATGAATTTTAAGGCATCTTATCTTGTGGTTGATCTTAGTGTTTTTAAATCTCTTGCATTTTTTTGCTAGTGCTTTACTGATTTCAAGTTGCTGTTACAACCATGATTTCATTCATCCCCAGGAACCTGGAGTGAAAGGCCAGTCAGTAACAATTTCCCCTAGTTCACCTATAGGGACCATTGAGAGCTAGTACTGTGACTGTGTTCTCATTAGCCAGGGTTACGTTGAGGCCAACCACTATTTAGACCTAGTGTTAATTTAAATCCAGGGTTGTGATTTCACCATGACGCCTCTGTTCTTTAAAGTAACCTTGACCTTATAAGCTTTAGCTTTATTTGTGATCATTACTCTGTTTTCTGCTGTCATGTTTATTTCCTCTTGCTTTCTGGCTTATTTCCAGACTCTTTTGCCCATCCTTGAGTCGTCTTTAAAATCTACTGCTCATCAATAGTTGTTCTTTGCCCCATTTAGCCACTGCTTATTCTTATGTCTGTCTTTATTTCTGCCATTTTCTACACCTTCTCTTTCTTTTTATTTATTTTTTGAGACAGGGTCTCACTATGTTACCCTCTGTAGAGTACTGTTCTGTCACAGCTCACAGTAACCTCAAACTCTTGGGCTTAAGTGATTCTCTTGCCTCAGCTCCCAAGTAGCTGGGACTACAGGAACCCGCCCTAGTGCCTGTTTTTTTTGTTGTTGCTGTTGCAGTTGTCATTGTTGTGTAGCTGGTCTGGGCCAGATTCAAACCCGCAGCCTTATGTGGCTGGCGCCGTAAACACTGTGCTACGGGAGCCCAGCCACACCTTCTCCCCCTTTTCCTCAGAACTCTGAAGCCTTAACTGAGCTCTTGCCCCCACCAGTGTTTCTTCTATAGGCACAGCATCAGTGTCGTGGGGCAGAAAACTTCAGTGTTCCCACTTCGTTTTCATAGGTGTTAATTCTGCCTCCTGTGTAAGGAATTGGTGGATACTGGAGCCAGGACTGAAATCTGGGCCAGTCGATTCTGAGTCTTGTCCTCTTTTCCTTAGGTCAGACTTTACTGTATGATGTGTAAAGAGATGTGTCAAAGAGAATTTCCCATAACTGTTATCATTTGGAGATCAAATATGTGGCCTTTCTTCCTTTTCATTTCCAGGTGATACAAAGGAAGTTATAGGTGTCATTGAACTTCCTTGCCAGAGATGACTATAACCATTTACATATTTCTCTGAATCATCTTTCAGTAAAAATATTTATGGTTATACTAAAAAGGTCAGTTTAGAGCACAAAGAAAATGTAAAGGTGGTCTAAAATGTACCTACCCTGAAATTGTCCTCATAAGTCTGTTGACTCTGAGGATGCCTGCTGCGTTTGAGGCCCTGTACTAGGCACAGGGGATACAGTGAAAAAGCGTGATCTTGAAGAGCAGACATGTAATCAGGGTGTTTATCATTGGAAATAGTACAGCAAGGGCTGGCAATGAAGCGAGCACAGGGTCCTGTGGGATACAGAAGAGTGTACCTGCCACTGTCAGGTAGGGGGAGTGCTACTGGGGGAGGGCTTTCTGGAGAAGGTGGTACTGGACCATGAATCAGGTTTAGCCAGGTGAAGAAGAAGGAGGCTTTCCAGGTGGAGGCAGCACCGGGTACAAAAGGCCAGTGACAAGATGGGAGGAGTAGATGTTTGAAGAAGAAAATGATAATGGAGATAACTTTGAACATGCTGAGTTCCTGGTTCTGGTAGGACTCAAGGTCACAAGACCTGGTTTCACACTAGGAGATAAGTCAGTGTTGAAGATTTTGCAATCAGTGACAAATGGGATAGTTGGAGCCGTGACTGTAGATGGTGTCACTTCACCCAGGGCATCTTGAGGGACATCTACAGAGGGGAAGCCAGGAGAGCAGGAAGGAATGACAGGAAGGAGAGAGTTCCAAGCGGGACAGTGGCTGGCAGAGCCTCTGAGGTCAAGTGGAGAGGCTTAGCCCTCCAGGTGGTAGATGGCTCTGAGGAGTGGCGTCAGTGGAAGCAGTAGAAAGAGGGAAGAACAACCAAAACCAGAGCAAATGTGGGCAACTTTTAAACATACACATACAAAAGACAGTGTGTGGATGGGTGTTTTAAAGAAACACTTGTCTGTCATAAACTGGTCATTAGCAGTACCTTTGAAATCCAGTCCCCCAACACCCACATGCCCATGTATGCCTCACCCTCCTCCTTCCTCACCAGTCACACATAGTAACTACCATTCTGAAGTTTATAGCCATCCTTTCTTTGTGTATTCTTTCTACTTATCCCTACATAGCATGTTCATTTAGCTAAACAAACATCATGGGATCATGTGGTATACCATCTTCTGTGACTCATTTTTTTTCACTCAGCGGTGTTTTGAGATTCATCCATGTTGATGTATGTACTGATTTGTTTGTATTTACTGATGTACCATGTTCCCTGTATGAACATTGCACAATTTATCAATTTTATTTTGAAGGGATAATTGGGCTGGTTCTAGAATAGTGTTGTGATACACATATGAACATACCCACCTCATGGTTCATATGTGCAAGAGTTTATCTCTAGAGGTCAGATGACTCTTCAGACAGACTCCTGAGAAGAAAATGATGGTTAGAGAGTCACAGAAGGATGAAGAATTGTTTTTTTGTTGTTGTTGTTTTGTTTTTCAGCATAGTCTTTCTATGTTGCACTCAGAGTGCTGTGGCATCACAGCTCACAGCAACCTCAAACTCTTAGGCTTAAGTGATTCTCTTGCCTCAGTCTCCCGAGTAGCTGGGACTACAGGTGCCTGCCACAACACCCAGCTATTTTTTGGTTGCAGTTGTCATTGTTGTTTAGTTGGCCCTAGCTGGGTTTGAACCCGCCTGCCTTGGTGTATGTGGCTGGCACTCTAACCATTGAGCTATGGGCGCTGAGCCAAGAAGAATTGTTTTTTTGGTTTTTTTTTAAGGTGAGAGAGATTTGATTGAAGGTTCAGAGGAAGGAACCCAGGGAAAGTGATTTGAAGATGTGAGAGAAAGAGGTACCCAGTGGGGTGAAGTTCTTGAGGTGGCAGAAAGGGATGTCATATGAAATAAAAACTGTGTGCAAAGCTTCTGATGTTTTCATTGCACATCTTTCATGGTCACTTCTGTGTTGAACGCTCTTTCACCACTGTTCTCCATATCCATGGTGTTTTTTGGCTAGTGACAGCTGATCTCTTAGAACAGCAGTTCTCAACCTGTGGGTTGCAACCCACAGGAACTGTATTTAAGGGCTGTGGCATTAGGAAGGTTGAGAACCACTGCCTTAGAAAATGCCTGTGACTGTGTTCTGTGAATGGCCTTCTCACGAACACTTTCTGTATGCCTCCCCCCCTCCCTTGTAGTGTGAGCTGTTGATGCTCAATGGGGCCCAACGGGAGGCTGGCTCTGTGCTGTTCTCCCTGTTCTGGTCCGTCCAAGGCAGCCTGCTTTCCTGGTGCTACCTGCAGCTGAAGGGCACGGATTGTGGAGCCAAAGATCTTGCTGTTGACCTTATTGAAAAATGTGAGTTGTAGTATAAAATCGATGAAAACAGATAAGTGTTTGGGTTTGATTCTATGTGTATATTCCCTTCTTTAGTAACTCATATGCTGGGTATGCATATGAGTCTTCTCATGGTGTGCATATGGGTTTTCTTCTCTTTTCTTTACTATAATTTGGTTCTTTGATTTCTTTGTCTTCTTCTTTATTTTATTTATTTATTTATTTTTTGAGACAGAATCTCACTCTTTTTCCCTGGGTAGAGTGCATGGCGTTATAGTTGAGGCACAGCAACCTCAAACTCTTGGGCTCAAGCAATCCCCTTGCCTCAGCCTCCCAAGCACCTGAGACAACAGGCACCTGCCACAACGACTGACTAATTTTTAGAGGTGGGGTCTCACTCTAGCTTAGGCTGGTCTTGAACTCATGAACTCAAGCAATCTATCTGCCTCAGAGTGCTAGGATTACAGGTGTGAGCCACCCTTCTTTTTGTCTATTTTTTGTTTTTATTTTACGTTTTTTTGGTGTTTTTTTTTTTTTTTTTTTTTTTTTTTGGCCCGGGCTGGGTTTTAACCAACCACCACTGGCAAATGGGGGTGGCCCCCACATCCTTTGACCCACAGGTGCCCCCCCCAAATTTTTGTCTTCTTAAAATGGAATTTTATAGCATGCCCCTTTTGCCCAAAATTTTCTATTTTAACATGATAGTAGGTCTAAGTGTTTTTTGGTTTTTTTATAGTTCTATCATTTCATAGCCTAAACTGCCTCTATAGTCATATAGCACTCTTATATGTCATCTGTACTCTTTAGTAAATTCTACCATCCCGGTTTTGTTTTATTTTATTTATATATATATATATATTTTTTTTTTTTTTTTTTTTTTTTTTTTGGAGACAGAGTCTCATTATGTCGCTCTTGGTAGAGTGCCGTGGCATCACAGCTCACAACAACCTCAAACTCTTGGGCTCAAGCAATTCTCTTGCCTCAGCCTCTCAGTAGCTGGGACTACAGGTGCCCGCCACAACACCTGGCTATTTTCTTGTTATTATTGCCATTGTTGTTTAGCAGGCCATGTTGGGTTTGAACCCACCAGCCCCAGTATACGTGGCCGGGACCCTAACCACTGAACTGTCAGTGCCGAGCATACCATCCCTCTTTTAATCAAGACTTCTAAAAGTGGAAGTCCTTTTTTTTTTTTCAACGAGATGGAGACTCAAGCTGTTGTCCTGGGTAGAGTGCCGTGACATCATAGCTCACAGCAACCTCCAACTCCTGGGCTCAAGCGATTCTTCTGCCTCCACCTCCCAACTAGCTGAGACTACAGGCACCTGCCACAACGCCTGGCTATTTTTTGGTTGCAACCATCATTGTTGTTTGGCGGGTCCAGGCTGGATTCAAACCTGCAAACTCAGGTATATCTGGCTGGCACCTTAGCCGCTTGAGCCACAGGCACTGAGCCAAAGTGTAAGTCTTGAACTTTTGAAATCTAAAATATCTGAGCACTACTGCGACTCAGATTCATGTTCTGTAAACCCCCAGAAAATTATGTGAAGCCAAATAGGTTTTATTTATTTTTATTTTTTTGAGACAGAGTCTCAAGCTGTCACCCTGGTAGAGTGCTGTGGCATCACAGCTCACAGCAACCTTCAACTCTTGGGCTTGAGCTGTCCTCTTGCCTCAGTTTTTCTATTTTAGTAGAGATGGGGTCTCGCTTTTGCTCAGGCTGGTCTTGAACTCATGAGCTCAAGCAGTCCACTCGCTCTTCCCAGTGTTACTAGGATTACAGGTATGAGCCACTACACCCAGCCAAGCCAATTAGGTTTTGAGAAATTTTATGTGGAAAATTCAGTTCCATCAAATTTGACCTCAGAAACTGTGACAAAAATGCTTGCAGTATCGGATCCTGCCATGTAGAGCTTGGCCTATGGGATCGGTACTCCTGATGCATGGCCGGCCCCCTTGTAAACAAAGGAGGAGGAGAGGCTGATAACTGATATGTAACTTCACTTATAAAAGGGATGTCTCCATGTCATGGAAAAGTAGCAAAGATAACAAAAAGCACTCACTCACTCACATTCTTTTACTGAAATTCAGTTTCTCCCTGCCAGAAGAATGTGTTTGGATGGTGCTTTGTGATTTCATGATCTTGATGATCTTGTGGAATCCCCTTCACAGCTTCTCTGGCTCTCTTAGCTTTGCCCTGGGTGATAACTAAGGAAGTGATATTTCTACTATATAAAGTACTAATTATTTTCTTTATGTTTTGGTAGATGTGAGACAGTTTCTGGCGAGCACAAAAGTCATTTTGGAATCCCTTTTGTCACAGTATAGTGGCAAAACCATAGTAGAAACATTGTGTAATTCAGTGTTTTCAATGGCAGCTCGTCAACTGGTAAGAAAAAGTGGTGGTAGCTATTTATAATGAGTGGGGCGGGGATTGGGAACATGTGTGCCCAGGCAGTGTCCAAGGTGAGTGCTAAATGCTTTGTCTGCTTCCTTTAGGTCATCTTCCTGCTGGACTTTTGCACTTTAGACATTTCACATTGCACACTCTTGAGAGAGTTTAGTGCCCTAACAGAACTGCTAAAGAAGCTATGCAGTGACTGTGATGGAGGGCTGAATAAGGTAACTCGAGCCGGCACTCGAGCCTGCTTTGTGTCCTCTCTTAGGTGTGATGCGACCATTATTCTCACTGAAGATTGGACTGCAGAGCTACACAAATAAATTACTTCCTCAAGACCCCCTTTATGTCTCCAGGGGTTTTCACCAGCAAGGATAAATGCTAGTCCACAGTGATTTGGCATGGTCAGCATTAGGAGGGGATGCAGAAAGGAAGCTCTGCATAGATTAGTCATATCATTTATTATCTTAAGAGGATGTATGAAAACCATGTATGTGAATAAGCAGATTGAAGTGTGGAAGAGAAAAATGTATGTTGAAAGGCAAATAAGATTTGGTATTTAAAAGAATTTTCTCCCTTACTAATTTCATAGTACACAAACTATATTCATTTATCTTTCAAAAATTTTTTACTATCTCATTGGAGTTTCATGATAACCCTGTGGCAGTAGAAAGGGCATGTATATTTAATAGGCAAAGAAGTAAAGGTTCAAAAAAAAAAAAAAATAGGAAGGAAATGTGATTCTTTTTGGAATGTCAGGTGACGGTTTGTTTAGGGACACTGACAGAGAAACAGTCTAGTGCACATGGCTGTGTGTTAGGTGATGAGAACCTTTTCTCCCCCAACTCATTTGTTTGCATAGCTGGACGTTGAGACCTGGCAACAGGAGCAGCCCGTGGTATTACATACATGGACTAAGGAATCTACTCACAACTATGAAAATAACTGCCATGAGGTGTCTGTCTTTGTTAGCCCAGGGGCAACCTATTTTGAAGTGGAATTTGATGAGAGGTGTGAAACTGAAAAAAGGTAAGTCTCCCATGTTCTTTTTTTCCCCCAAGCAATTGCAGAACAAAAATGAAAGAAGGAAAGTAATAAAGATTATGCCTTCACAGATACGATTATCTGGAATTTACTGATGCTAGAGGTGGGAAAACACGCTATGATACCAAAGTTGGCACTGATAAATGGCCTAAGGTGAGTGGTATTCCTGGAAAGAGATGAAATACTTCTGCACCAAGTCTGTACCCTTTGTCCACTTTCAGGGAAAAGTGGAGGAATAGGTCTTTGAAGGGAAGCATTTATGTTGTACTTTTTGTCTAAAAAAGGGCATATATCAGTTTGACAAACTCTAACCTGTCACTGGTTTTATAAATAACAATTGTTTTGAACACACAGCCATGCTTGTTTATATATTGTTTATAGCTGTTTTGGCACTCAGTGGCAGAATTGAGTAGCTATAGCAAAGACGACATGGCCCCCCAAAATCGAAAGTAATTGCTCTCTGGTTCTTTTTTTTTTTTTTGACATAGAGTTTTTGTCACACCCAGGCTAGAGGTGTTGTCATAGCTCACTGCAACTTCAAACTCTTGGGCTCAAGCAATTCTTGCCTCAGCCTACCAAGTTGCTGGGACTACAGGCAACCTCCACCATGCCCAGCTAATTTTTTTTAACTTTTTATAGCGACAGGGTGGTCTTCTTGCTCAGGCTGGTCTTGAACTCCTGACCTCAATGGATCCTCCTGCCTTGTCCTCTTGGAGTACAGGTGTGAGCCACCATGTCTGTCCCTGTATGGCTCCTTTTTTTTTTTTTTTTGAGACAGAGCCTCAAGCTGTCACCCTGGGAAGAGTGCTGTGACATCACAGCTCACAGCAACCTCCAACTCCTGGGCTCAGGCTATTCTCCTGCCTCCGCCTCCCAAGTAGCTGGGACCACAACACCCAACTATTTTTTGGTTGCGGCCATCATTGTTGTTGGGCGGGCCCGGGCTGGATTCCAGTTCAGATGTATGTGGCTGGCGCCTTAGCTGCTTGAGCCACAGGCGCTGAGTCCTTGTGTGGCTCTTTATAGAAAAAATTGTCCAACCACTGGTTTAGGTCACCCTTGTCCAGAGTAAATGGGGAGCTTTCCTCCTTAGCAAGAAAGGGCTGGTGGGCCCAGGAGATGGGGGTAAAAGGCAGGAGTCCACCTCGAAGTTAGATCTGCTTGATCCCCTTGAGGCAGACTCTGAGGCAGTCTGCCTCAGACCCTTGACCTCCTCTCTGCTGTCAGTGGTCTTAGTTGGCAGCCAAGGCATGAGCAGGTATAACCAGTGGCTGAGTAGGTGGTGGGCAAATGCTTATCCCAGGTTTAGAAAGCTGAGTAGCAGTTCCTACTATTCTGCTTCTTTATGAGGTGCAGTTGTGAATTTTCTGTTTCAGTCACTCCTTTGTACATTCTCCCCTACTAGTTTTGGTCTCGTGGAAATTGACACCAATTTTAAATGGAGATGTTCTTGCTTATCACTGAAATGTGCCTTCTCCAGCCTGTTTGACCATGTGACTTTTGTTTGTCTCTAGAAAGTGACCTTTAAAGCTGGTCCTCGCCTGCAGTTCCTTTTTCACTCTGACAGCAGTAACAATGAGTGGGGCTACAAATTCACTGTCACAGCCTATGGCCTGCCTGATGTTGCCGTGTCTTGGGGGTTGGATTTACAACTCCTTGTCTCCCGGCTGATGGGACGCCTGGCTTCCCAGTGCATGGCACTCAAGTCTGTGCATCGTAAGTCCATGTCCCCATTCCTTCTCTTGACTTACAACCATGCTTAAGAGCAAGGTGCACACTCTCCGTCTTGTGGGGTGTCTCCATATAATGTCAGAGTAAGGTGTTGATAATACTCCCTTTTAGTTTTCTTTAAATCAAACTAGAATGAAAAGTCTACTTGACACCATTGTCATGAAGCTACTGGACTCCACTTCGGAATAGGAATACGTCACAAAGGGTACCAGGGGTTTCCTCGCCATCAGAAGAAAAGAAGGGGAAGGGAGCTGGTTTTTAGCAGCATTGTCATCAGCTTTTTAAAGTCAATTTAGGTATAATCCAACCAGAAGTCAGATATGCAGAATAAATTAATTATGTATCTTTAAAATATATAAATATTTACATAAGTGTACATAGAGGTGTGAATATGGATTTTGTCTTAAAGTGATCTGTTCCACTTAGTTATTCTTCCAAGGAACAAGAATTGCAGAATTAAAACTTTCTAATGTATTTTATTTCTATATCATTTCTTGAGTTTTTCTGATTTTAGAAGTAAAACATCATAGAAAAGTTGTGTAATGGAGAAAAACCAAAGAGAAGCAGAATCATCTTTAACATTCAGAAATAACTATTACTAACATTTTTATTTATTTCTATCTAGTCTTTTTTTTTTGCAGTTTTTGGCTGGGACTGGATTTGAACCCATCACCTCTGGTATATGAGGCCAGCGCCCTCCTCCTTTGAGCCACAGGCACTGCCCTCTACCTAGTCTTTTTTTAATGCTTATTTTAAACACATACAGGATGGGTTTTAATGATTACATTTTACAAAGTTAAGTTTTTAATGTAAACTTAATATAAATTTTCCCATAATCATATATTCCTAAATGCCTTCCTATTATACTCTACTGATGGTTTTCATTCTGTTTTCAGTTTACTGAACAGATTAATCATTCCAAAGGTACCTTGTAACTAAAGTTGTTACGCAGAATAGTAACATTTCAGGCTTTACTAGTTTTGGTAAATCTGTAATATGTGTTTATGAAGTATCATGATTATATACTGGTAAATATAGGTGAATTTCTTCCAAGTTTTAATATCCAAGTTTTGTTTAATCTTTTCTTTGTCAGTTTATTGATTCTTAGCGTATTAAGGAAAAAATAGAACTTTTATGAGCCTTCTTCTCTTTCTAGAGTTAGGAAGCAACAAGGCAGTGCCTCAGGCAAAAATGGCTTTAGTCCTAAACTCCCCGTTGTGGAAACCTGTCTTCAGGCATCAGATTTGTCCAGAGTTGGAATTAGAAGCAAGCTGGCCCACTCACCCCCACCAGGACAGTAAGGAGGTATTTACTCTTCTATTCTCTTTACATTTTGAGTGGGAACTATTTGCCAATCTTAATTACTTTAAATTATGAACTTTTGTGTTTATATCTTGTCACCCCCATCAGGCAGTTAGCTCCTTGAGGACAGAAACTACCCCTTGTGAATTTGTTATCCCCACTGTGTACCACAGGACTAGTGTGCAGTGGGTGTTCAGACACATTAAATGAGTGACTGACTCTTCACCAAAATATAGGAGGTACCCTATCTCTCTTCATGGAGTTATCACACAAACAAGTTCAGTATTTCTGGTGCCTGCCGAGTCAAAGTAAATGATTTTTGCTGAACTGTTTGTTACCTGTAGAATTATAGCACATTATGTAGGTGTATAGTACTAAAAGTTTGCCCTCTGTCTCTATTTTTCATTTCTGCTTCACTCTTTTCTGTTCTCTTACTTCTTCTCCTGCTATCTCCCACAGCCCCCTCTCAGGTTATCAGTAGTTAATTGCCGGACCTAGTGACTCCTCTTCAGTTTCTCTTCTTCTCTTACATCTAACTATTCCATCTGCCTCCTTTATTGACCTTTCTTACTCCTTCTCCAAAGTGTAGGCTTTATTCAGGCTTCCTCCCCTTCCCTGCAACCCACCAAGACTTCATCTCTCTACTCTGGTCTGCTGTCTCATCTGTGGGAATGATTCCTGAATATCAATTTCCAGCCCTGGTTCTTCTCCCAGGGTCCAGTTACCTATCTCCACCTTCTGTTAGGTATTTCCGGTTCAGCGTCCTTCCTGACTCCCGTTGACTCGGAAATGTAAAACCACAGTGTCTTCCCGACTGCTTACTTCTGTGCTTGTTATTGTTGTTTCCCCAGGCCTTACGCCCCTACTCCCTGACATTCCCTGCATCCCCACCCTGTTCTCACCTTTCTGTCCACTCGGCTGTATACCCTGTGGATTCTTCCTTGTGATGTCCATCTCTGTCTTTTCCTCTGTCTCCATCTTTATCCAGGCCCTCATCTCGCACCTGCATTGTGACACTGGTACCTGCCAAGTTTTTTTTTTAATCACTGCCTTATCTTGTCATTCCACTGCCAAGCACCATTAATGGCTCCCCATTGCCCACAGGGTGAAGTCTAACTCCTCAGTGTGACAGTCAAGGCTCTCTGCAGTCTCCTTTCACCTTACCTATCTGACTCTAGTTCCCACCACTCCCCAGCTGAGACTTCAGGCCAGGTCAGTTTCCCCACTGACTCGTAACTTCTGCTAATGGTTATGTTCCTCAGAGCCAAACCTGCCCATCCTTCAGGATCCAGCCCAAAGCCTACATCCTCTAGGAGGCTTGTCTTAATTACTTTAACATGCCAGAATCTCTCTCCTTTTTCCCTGTACTGGGTATCCCCCTTCTAGGCATTTGGCACTTGGTAATCATTTGCTTTATGGTAGTGCTAGATTTAATGCATTTTATTTTACTTTTTTTTTTTTAATGTTTACCCTTTTTTAACCCATATATCTGTCTGGTCTTCCTAAGATAGATTTAAACTTCCTGAGAGTATGCACAGTATTTTATACTTCTGCTTTGGCCTAGTAGTTGCTCAATAAATTTTGATTTTTGAATGAATGTGTTCAATGTGATGGGGTTTGTTTGTTTGTTTCCAGGTTAAGAACATTCCTGATGATCCCTGCTGCCATTTTCTTCTTGATTTTGCCCAGTCACAGGCTGCTCAGAACTTCTGTGGGCCATATTCAGAACTTTTCAAAGGATTCATACAGGCATGTAGAAAACAGGCCCCAAAGACAGATATAGTTGCTGGTTCCACTATTGATCAAGCTGTGAACGCCACCTTTGCTGCTCTGGTGTATCGCACTCCAGATTTATATGAGAAGCTGCAAAAATATGGTAACTTATATTACAGGGAATATTTTTGATCTGAAGGCTAATTACTAAGTTTTAAGAAAGCCTATCTTAAATGAAAAACTTTAAATATATTAAAATATAAATGCATTTCTACTACTGTAAATTTTATCTTTTAGTCCTATTTTGACAATCAGAAGATTCCTGGCCAATTTATAGTTAACAGATTATAATGTGTGGGCAGCTAGCCTTGAGTTTAAGAGTTAGCAGGTAATTCATCATTATCAACAAAAACTGCAAAGAAATTTAATGCAAGGAAACCTTAACTTGGGTCATGCTCCCAAAGCGAAAACTTAGAAGTTGTGCAGCTTCGGGTTAATCAAACCTTTCTGCATCTGTTTCTTTATCAGTAAAATCCATTTCTAACATTCTAAGAAAATTCCATTTAAAACCACAGATGTGTAAGTCACTGTCTATGCCAGTTATCCAGGAGGAAAACACGGGTATTAATTAGTATCTTTAGTTAGCGTGCAGCTTCTTTGTGGCAGCATCCCTGCTGGGCTTCCTTTGTTGCTAGCCTGATCCTCACCATCTCTTTTCCTCAGGAAAGCCTGTCTCTGTATTTACCATATGTGTAGGCTGTGGCCTAATGGGAACTACGAGGAGAGAGTGTCTCTCTCATACTTATTGAGGGGGAAAGCATTTCAAACCCTACCAGAGGTGAGGTAGAAGTTTTCTCAAGCTCTTTGGCCAGGGTATGTGTTTTTTCCACAGCACAGGCGAAATAAAGAATAGTTGCTCCCTTCCATCAGAGTAGATAATTTACTGTTAATCATGTTCTGGTTGGTGTTATCATTACCACCACCTGCATTGCTCAGGCCTTTGGATCTCACATAGAGTTTATTTCCTGATTACAAAAACATCTTGATTATGCACTGTTTCTATCTAATACATTATCTTTTGAGTTTTGGATGAAGAAAAAGGGCAGGTTTCATAGATCTTTCTTTAAAAAACTTACTTTGAGGACAGGATCGGTAGCTCAACAGCTGTAATCATAGCACGCTGGGAGTTGAGGTGGGTAGATTGCTTAAGCCAGCCGTTCTCAACCTGTGGGTCGTGACCCCTTTTGGACTGTATTAAAGGTTCGTGCCATTAGGAAGGTTGAGGACCACTGGCTTAAGCTCAGGAGTTTGAGACCAGCCTGAGCAAGAGTGAGACCCTGTCTCTAATAATAGCTAGCAGGCACCTGTAGTCCCAGCTACTTGGGAGACTAAGGCAAGAGGATTGCTTGAGCCCAAGAGTTGGAGGTTGCTGTGAATGTTGTTTAGGATATTGCATCCTCATTTATAAGTGACATATGTTTGTAATTTCCCCTTTATAATAATATATTTTCTTCAATTTTAATACAGGTTTACCCAGATCAAGTAGAATGATTTTGAAGCATTTCTTCTTTTTCTATTGTCTATAAGATTTGGCATGATCTGTTTTTCGAAATTATCTGTAACTTTTATTTATACATATTAGTTGTCTATTTTTTGAGACTTAAAGTAATAAGAAGAAGTTAACTGATGACTCCATATTGAACCTCGGAGTCAAAGCATTCTATATAGACATACTCTTATTTGACATTGTGAATGTTACTTTCTTTGCATTATTATTATTATTGCTTAATATTTCGATGTAGCAATTGTCTGATTCCTTTTCTAAATGTATTTATGTTCGTTCATTCTTTACGAGGTTTTTGTTTCTAGTCCTTATTTTAAACATTGTTATTGTTATTAAAATTTAAACATTTAAAATTGTTTTTAATTTTGTGAAGGCAAAAAAATGGAAATCTAATAAACACATGTATATGTAAAAATTAAAAAAAGAAACTTACAAAGTATAGAAAAGCTTAAAATAATTATCAACTATAATCATACCTAGGTATATTCATATGTATATACATATATTAAAAACATCCATTCTTTGGCTCAGCGCCTGTAGCTCAAGAGGCTAGGGCACCAGCCACCTACACTGGAGCTGGCGGGTTCAAATCCAGCCCTGGCCCACCAAACAACAGTGGCAACTGCAATAAAAAATAGCTGGGTGTTGTGGTGGGCCCCTGTAGTCCCAGGTTCTTGGGAGGCTGAGGCAAGAGAATCACTTAAGCCCAAGAGTTTGAGGTTGCTGTGAGCTATGACGCTATGGCACACTACCCAGGGTGATAGCTTGAGACTGTCTCAGAAAACCAAAAATTCATTTTTTAATGTAACGTATATATTTCGAGTATAAGCCGAGTTTTTTGGGCACAAAATTTGTGCCGAGTTCGGGTTTTTCGGCACAAAAAAACTCGGCTTATACTCGAGTATATATGGTATATACTCTTTGTAAATGAGATCATTTTGTTTATATTATTTTTATAACCTGCTTTTTTCATCAATATATCATGACTTTTCTTCTGTCTCTATAATTACTTTTTATTTACTTTTAATATTTTTGTCTTTATTTTTGTTTCTTTTTATGGTTTTCTTTTTTGTAGAGACAGAGTCTCACTCTTTTGCCCTCTGTAGAGTGCTGTGGCGTCACACAGCTCACAGTAACCTCCAACTCCTGAGCTTAGGCAATTCTCTTGCCTCAGCCTCCCAAGTGTCTGAGACTACAGGCACCCCGCCACAACGCCCGGCTATTTTTTTGTTGCAGTTTGGCTGGGGCCAGGTTTGAACCCACCACCCTCAGTATATGTGGCCGTCACCCTGCCCACTGAGCCACAGGCGCTGCCCGGCTTTCTTTTTTTTTTTTATTTCAAGTTAATATGAGGGTACAAACAACTAGGTTACGATATTTGCATTTGCTAGGTAGAGTCCTTCTTGTAGTTGTGTCCTCATGTATGGTTTACTTTTAATGTTTTACTCATTTTTTAAAATTTTTTAGAGACATGGCCTTGCTCTGTTGCCAGGCTAGAGTGCAATGGCATAATTATAGCTCACTGAAACCTGGAACTCCTGGGCACAAATGATCCTCCTGCCTCAGACACCTGAGTAAGCTAGGACTACAGGCAGACACTACTATGGTTGCCTTTTTTTTTTTTTTTAAGAGATGTGGTCTTGCTTTGTTGCCCAGGCTGGTCTCAAACTCCTAGCCTCAGGAAGTCCTCCTGCCTCAGCCTCCCAAAGTGCTGGTATTACAGATGTTAGCCACAGCACCAAGCTTTTAACAATTTTAACACTATTTCTACTTCAGAAATTATTAGTTTGAAAGAAGTTTGTTTGAAATAACACAGTGAATCCATACAGGTATTTGTGGCTTAATTGACAATTTTTCTTCATACCTCTTTTACCTCCCCAATGTGTGAGTGTCAGGAGGACTTTTTAGCAGGTTTAGAAAAAGATACTCTGTGCTTACTATGATAGTAGTGAATTTTGTTACCTGAATATAATCTCTTCCTCTCTCCTTTCCCCAGTAAATAGTGGAGGCAAGATGGCCTTGAGTGAAGAGTTTGCACAGGTGTATTCCTTGGCAGATGGAATTAGAATATGGATGGTAAGATTCTCCTTTGCTGTGATTTTAATATATTATAGGTTTTCCCACCATATCATGAAATTAAGATAAATAGTTAAGGAATATAACTTCAGGAATTTTTAAAATTAAAGTTCAGTGACATGAATAGCCATAAAATAATTTAGAACCCTTGAACTCATAATTTAGTGAGAGTTGAAAATATTCACAGTAAACAGTGTTTGGTTGAGCTATCCTTCAGTAAGTACAAAGGCCACTCCATGGAACTCCTTAGACCAAGATGGAAAGCACTGCTGTAGATGCTGGGTGAACATTGCCAGTTTAGATAGAGGGGAGGTCTCTCACGTATATACTTTAGAAAAATGGTTCTGCAGCATTGTTTCCAACAACACTGACCTGAAAGAACCAAATCTCCATCAGTAGGAGAATGGACAAAGAATCATTTATCTGTTATATATAATACTATGTTACAATGAAAGTGAATGAAACAGAGCTTACCAACTTGATGATGATCAAAAATAAGTAAGTTAGAGAAGAATCCATAAGTATGATTTTACTTATATGAAGTTTAAACACAAACCAGTCTGTATGTTATATACATAAATATGTAATGAAATTATACAAACTCATGGAAATGATAAATACCAAATTCAGAAGAGTTGTTCGTCTTTCTCAGGCATGGAAATGTGTACCACCTATCTATCAGTGTTATTATTCATTATATATTTGCATACATCTTAAATATAGTACAGTAATTGAGGGAAGAATCTGGTTTGTTTGTTTTCTTTTGAGACAGAGTCTCACTCTTGCCCAGGCTAGAGTACAGTGGCCTCAGACTAGCTCACCACAACCTCAAACTCTTGAGGTCACGTAGTCCTTCTTCCTCAAACTCCCAAGTAGCTAGGACTACAGGAACCTGTGCTACAGTGCTCAGCTACAGTGCTCAGCTAATTTTTCTATTTTTAGTAGAGATGGAGTCTTGCTCTTGCTCAGGCTGTTCTCGAACTCTTAAGCTCAAGGGAGACTCACTCCTCAGCCTCCTGAAGTGTTAGGAAAACAGGTTGTGGGCCACTGAATCTGGCCAAAGGAAGAATCTTTAAATAGCAGAGTAGAGGATGGGTAATGAAACTGGAAGCAAAAGAAAATAATTACATGAGGATGGCTTCTGTAAGGAGGAGATAACATGACCTGTAGGGCTAGGTGATTAATGTGAGTGATGAACAGTAAGGACTAATATAGGACAGTTCCCATGTTCCTGGTTTAGGTGAGTTGGTGAGTGGTAGAAACATTGACCAGGATAAGAAAAGGTCTTAGAACTGGGAGAGAGGAGATAAGTTTAGTTAGGGACATGTTGAGTTTGAAGGTTATCCAAGACATCTAGCTGGAGAATTTAGTAAATGAAAGAATCTAAAGAGCTGATGATTCACAACAATGAAGATTTTTGTGAATAGAAATAGATTTTCTAGAAATAGAGATTATGTCAAATAATTTTTTTTTTTTTTTTTTTTTTTTAAGACAGTCTCAAGCTGTCACCCTGGGTAGAGTGCTGTGGCATCACAGTTCACAGTAATCTCAAACTCTTAGTCTTAAGCGATTTTCTTGCCTCAGCCTCTCAAGTAGCTGGGACTACAGGCGCCCACCACAACACCTGGCTATTTTGTTGTTGTTGTTGCAGTTGTCATTGTTTTAGCTGGCACTGGCCGGGTTTGAACCCACCGGCCCTGGTGTATGTGGCCAGCACCCTACCCCCTGAGTTACGGGTGCCGCCCTAAATCAAATAATTTGTAATATTTTTTTTTAAATATGTGGATTTATACAGTAACAGACTGCTTTGAACAGAATTCACAGTGACTAGAACATAATTGGCCCTTGTTATGGACTGCATAGAATAAGACCAAGATGAACAGGTCTCTCAAAAGAAACTAAAAGGTATCATCATCAAAATGGTAGCAGGAGAATCAGAAGAATATCTTGACAGAGAAACCAAAGCAGTAGTAGATGATAAAAGAAAAAAATGTTTGATAAAGGGAACTGTTGTAGACCAAGTAAAAAGGTTGATAAGGCATGTTATAGATTATGCTTCTAGTTTAGGACAGACTGCAGAAAGTTGGACAAGAGGCCAACCTTCTTTTGAAGACCTTGGCCTCTTACACATCACATGTGGCCTTCTCCCTAGGTTGTCAGTGTTGTGGGCCATGCTGTGACCATTACCTGAGCTCATACCAAGAGCATTGTTCTCTCCCTGGAGTCTCCGCATCACTTAGAGGTGTCCCTCATTAAGGGAAGAGTAAACATCAAATTTTGGTCCAACCTCTGCAGCAGACTGCAAACAAGACTTTTTGTTTCTCTAGATCTTAGGTTTTTTATCTGTACTTAGCGGGCCTTAGATAAAGGATCCTCCAGCACCAATGTTCAAAAAAATTTCAAATAATAAGGTTGTGGTTACAAACACCTCCCAAATAATGCATAGTCATAGAGAAAGTAGTTCTTCAGATAACAAATTTAGACAGCTTCAAGGCCTAAATGACTTCCAGGACAAACAAAAACAACTCAGTCCTGTGTCCTCAACAGCTGAATGGTAAGTATTCTGTACTCTGTGATCCCAACACTGTGCTTTTGGAGTAGTTTCTGTGGCCACCCTTCCTAGCATGCCTGGACATCATAATCATGTGGTTCAAATCCTGCCCCCAGTTAGAGATGAAGCAGAAGTCCCTGATGAGCCTGGACAATGAAGCAGAAGAAAAACGTGGTTCAGAAGCTGCTGAGGCCAACCCTGAGAGCCTGGGTGAGTGTGCCAGTGTCAGCTGTCATCACTGGGCCTTCTGTTCTCATTTCTGAGCCTAGAAAACCAGCGACCTACCTTCTAGATCAGTGGTTCTCAACCTTCCTAACGTCGCAACCCACAGATTCACCACTTTTTTAGATTAACTTAGTTTCAACTATGTTGACCGTTGACCTAAGGAAAGTACCATACTAAATGTAGTTTTCAAGGATTGTATCACAAGTAGAGAAAATGTGAGAGAGGAATAATTGATATGCTCCAAATGGAGCATCTTTCTAATTATTTGTCTTTGGAGTTACCAGGGTATTTTTTTTTTTTTTTTTTTTTTTTGGA
>CAUYPK010116674.1:0-18548 GCA_963574355.1 Loris lydekkerianus | reverse complement strand
GACAAATCGGTCTCGTAATTCTCGAGCAGGGAATTTTCTTTTTAGGCTTTTTTGGACTTTGTCTATAAAGGTGGAGAGGTCCTCTGTGTGTTTCTGATTGATTCCCGCTATGGGGGATTCAGTGGGGCCCTCATCTAATTTATTCCATGCAGCTAACCTGCTGGCTCTGACCTGATCTTGGTAAGGAGTAGGAATAACTGCCTGCTGGAGACAGTGGAAAATTGATCAGCCGTACCATAAAGCATGCCGTAAGTTATGGGTATGGGAGGTTGGGCGCTCTGATTACGTTCTCCCCGAACACGGCATTCCTCTTGGAAGTAGGCCATCCACTTAAGGAATGCCTTTCTAGAATACTCTGTGTGAGTTCACTCCCCTGAATTAAGCACAGACATGTTGCATCAATCTTCCCTAACTAACCATCATGGCAGTTTTAGGCATTTGAGTATGCAAACCCTAGTTTTAAGGAATGTTAGATGTTTCCTGCTTGGTATTTTAAAAATTGACCCATCTTTCTCATTCTGAAAAAAGTTTAAAGTTATAACAGATGAGAAAACACACAAATCCCTAAAGTGTATATCTCAATTAATTTTAAACTATATATCGACTTATGTAACAATCACTCAAACCAAGATCTAGAACATTTCAGATACCTCTTCTAATAAAGGCTCAGTAACTTTTTGTCAAGCCAATTCTCTCCCAGTTAACAGTATAAATTCGGAACAAAATATAAAAAGCAGCTACATGGAAATTCTGGAGAAAAAGCAAATGCAAGGTGGCTCTGAATGCATTTCATTGGAAGAAGGGATAGCCATTTAGTAAGTTTCCTGTTTTTACAGCTCTTAACACTAGCCAGTGTCATATGGGGTAGCTAAAACTCAGAAAAACAAAGTTCTACTAGCTAGATGAACTAGAGGGACAGATTTCAGGGAAACCATAGGAGTTAGAAAATGATGGGGAAGTCAAAGATAGGGGAGAACCAGGGGCCCCCAAAGCTGGGTATAACTCAGCCCAAATTGTCATCTGACTTGTGAATCATGCATGTACAGGCAGATGCCAGCCTAGTCTGAAAATTCGGTTGTTACCTGTCATAGAAGACCAGAGTTTAAAGTTTGGGTTCAACAGATTGTTTGTTAAAATAGACAAATCAATGATTTTCAGAATCTAACAGAATTCAGACAATGAATTTTCCACAATGTCTCAGTTATAATCCAAAATTACTTACATATGACATGTAAGAAGCTGGACTTGTGACCTATACTCAAAAAAGAAATCAGTAATGAGAGACCAACCCCAAGATGCCTGCGAAGTTAGAATTGCCAGACAAGGGTTTGGCCTTTTTGTTTTGTTTTGTTTTGTTTTGTTTTTTTGAAACAAGGTCTCACTCTGTTGCCCTGGATAGAGTGCCATGGCATCATTATAGCTCATATCAACCTCATACTCTTAGGCTTGAGCAATTCTCTTTTCCCTAAGTAGCTGGGACTACAGGTGCCTGCTACTATGCCCAACTAGTTTTCCTATTTTTAGTAGAGACAGGATCACACTCTTGCTCCATCTGGTCCCAAACTCCTGAGCTCAAATAATCCACCTGCCTAGGCCTCTCAGAGTGCCATGATTACCAGTGTGGGCCACCACACCCAGCCTGGGGAAAGGAATTTAAATCAGCTATTATAACTATGCTCAGAATAGTAAAAAAAAAAAAAAAAAAATCAAGCATCTACTGAATAAAAAGACAACAATCTCAACAAAAAATAGAAATAATAAAATGACAATCCCAGAATTGAAAATTATAATATCTGTAATAAAATATAGAGCATTTCCATAACTCTAGAAGGTTTCCTCATGATTCTTCCCAGTCATTATTAACATATTCCTCCCCTCAAAAATAACCAATAGTCCAACTTATATTACCCTCGATTAGTTTTGCCTGCTATGTACATAGAATCATATAGTTTGTGTTGCTTTATGGCTGGCTTCTTTTGTTCAACATACTATGAGATCCACCTTATTTCATGTATTAGTGGTTTTTCATTTTTGTTACTGAGTAGTATTTCATTGTATGATTACACTAGTTTGTTTATTATGTTGACAGACTCATAGTTTATCACCAGTTTTTGGCTACTAAGAATAAAGTCACTGTGGCTGTTTCCTTATTGGAGCAGTCTACTCTCTATAGACACCAAGAGTGTATGATCTTTTCTATACCCAGTGCTTAATAAATCTTGGTATACTTGATAAACCTGGCTTGCTTAAAAAAAAAAAAAAAAGCCCTACTTTCCTCTTTCTTCCTCTCTTTCTCCTCTTCCTCCTCTTCCCCCTCCTCAACACTTCCCCCCTCCACTAAAAAAAAAAAAAAAAAAAACAGAATAAAACCATTCTGAACCTGTTTGTTAATTCATTTTGTATATACATATATTTATTTGTCTTGAATAAATACTCAGGAATGGAATTGCTGGATGATATGGTATTGTTTGTTTGTTTGTTTAGCAGGCCTGGGCTGGGTTTGAACCTGCCAGCCCCAGTGCATGGGGCCAGCGCCCTAACCACTGAGCTACAGGTGTCCAGCCTGGATGATGTCATAGATGTCTATTCAACTTCATAAGACATTGGCTAAAGGTTTTCCTAAGTGGACTTACCAATTTATACTTCCTCGAGTAAAGTATGAAAAGTTCCATTTGCTCTGTATTTCTCCAACAGTTGCCATTGTCAGTCTTAATTTCAGTTATTCTGATGGGTATGCAATAACTTGATGTTATTTTGATTTGTATTTTTTTATTTGCATTTTCTTTTTTTGAGACAGTCTCACTTTGTCGCCCTTGGTAGAGTGCAGTGGCGTTATAGCTCACAGCAACCTCAAATAGGCAATCCTCTTGCCTCAGTTTTTCATTTTTAGTAGAGACAGGTCTAACTATTGCTCAGGCTAGTCTCAAAGTTATAAGCTCAAGCAATCCACCCGCCTGAGCCTCCCAGAGTGCTAGGATTACAGGCTTAAGCCACCATGCCCAGCCTTTTGATGTGTACTTTTCCTTGTGGTAATAAAGAGAATCTTGTCATAATCTTATTGGCCATTTTGATATCCTTTTTTGCTTTGTGCCTTTAAAGTCTTTTATTATCCTACCGAGGGCCTAGATGGACCTAGGGAAAATAGGCACTCCACCTCATCAATAATGAAACAAAATAAAGTTTAGTCATTATTGTTGGGGGGCCTAATGCACCCATGCCCAACATTCCCCCTTCTCTCCTCTCCACCCCCCTGAAGTTCAAGCCAAAAGACCCTAATCTGATAGGCAGCTGTGAAATCTACCCACCTGCCATGGCCCCATATAAAGTGGTCTCTAACTGCCCCTGGGTGCAGACGCCATCTTTGCACTGCCCAGATGGGTCACCTTCCCCTTTTCAATAAACCTGGCCTGAATATCTCTGCAGCCTCATCTCTGGGCACCACCATTTACACCAGTCCCTTCGTCCTCTGTCAGGGAGACATACTCTCCTTCTCCTCCTACTCCCTCCTCCTCCTCTTCCTCCTTTTTTTGCTGAGGTCACCATGTTGGGAGAGGGAGAGCTCTCTAATGCTTTTTGATAGGAGAGTATTAAGTTTTCCAATTATAATTATAAAAATTTTCTGTTTCCTCTTTTAGTCCTGATATTTTTTCTTTACATATTTTGACCATATGACATTAGGTGAAGGATTCAGTGCTATATAAGGTGGAATAAACACATGCCAACTTTTCTCCTCCTCTGAAAACAACTATAAAACCTGGACAGATGCATAAGCAGCTGTTTAAAAACTCCAAAATATAAATATCAGCAGGATTATCAGGGAAGAACACCAGAATTTGATATGATAATGCTGTCAAACTGTTGGTGAGTTTACCATTATTTTTTTCCTCTAGTAGTCCCCAGCATAAACTCCAAAACCCCAAAGTGAGAACTGACTACAGACAGACAAAGATTTTCTGATTTTCTGGCTACCTGGGGAATACAGATTGTCAGGTCTGCATTTGGAGGCATCCAACCTGCTATATAGGGACCTGATATATGAAGTGCACAGGCATCACTTTGGACTAACTATTGCCACTTCTCATGGGATTGTCTAAATCTCAATCCTCTCCTCCTCCAGGAAAAACTGCTACTTCTTATTTGCACACACATCATAATCTTAATCTCAGGCCTCCCTCTCTAAGTGGCATAATTTCACCAAGGATGATTTGAGCTTTCAATGACACTCTGGTGAAATTTCACTTGAAAATTGTTCATTTGAGAGGCATCTTAGGGAGCAAAGGAATAAGATTTCTCTTACTTTATGGGAAGCAATTTTTTTAAATTGGTATGCAAGGGACTCCAAGTGTCTGATTCAAAAATTGTTACACTAAAAGATTGTTTAGCCAAAGCTAATGAACAATTTGACAAACTTAACAACAAATGGATTCATCACTCCAGTAAATTCCCCTCCTCTTATCCTCCAGTGACTTCCCCACATCTAGCTCCCCCTCTTCTCCTTATCCTTCCACTCTTTTTCTCTACATCTGTTGACTGACACCTCCCTCCTCTTCCTATTGCTCAAACTCCCAAGATGAGCCAGGTCTGCAGACAAATGTAGAATCTAAAACTTGGAACTGAGCTAAATTAAGGATATTTCTAAACCAAGACAATACCAGCAACTATTCATAGAAGAATTTAGAATTCTTTGGGTGCCTGTGACCTAGGGTTATGGGATCCCATATCTCATACTTGCACACATACGATTTTAACTGCAGGTGCCACATCCTATGGTAAAAACTGATTAGACTGACCTAGAAAGAGACCCAGAAGATCACTCTTTCCATAATGAATCTTAGGAGAGTATGGAGAAACCTGGGGAAAAAAGAAATAGATCAAAGTCTTTTCAAGCTTATGCCTGAAACATTTCCAATAAAAAATGGGAGTGACATCACAGAAAATGGCAGAGTAGGGAGCTCAAAGAATTCTGAAACAACCTTTAGTAAGCTGGCAAAATCTTAACAGAATTGACTTTTTCAGAACTCTGTAATATAATTTTAAAAAGTTATGGCAACCAAGGGAGTGCTTCATGAAAATAAAGGTGGCTGAATTCTGGCAAGAAAGCATCCTGGTAGTTTCCCTTATTACCATTCCCTATTTCCAGCATCATGAGGCCAGGGCCTGCATTTCAAGTATGGCTTATTGGTGGCAGGGGGCCAACAAGAACCTGTGATTTTATATTTTGACCTGTCCAGTAGTACCCTGAGGAACCAATGTAAAGGCTAACCTTTGTTTTGTAACCCTCCCCCCTCTGGTTGGAGTGGCTTATAGCAGTAGCATCTGTAAAAATAAAGACATATACTACTTGTGTTCACCTGGGGTAATGAACAACAGGTAGGGCAAGCAGCAAACAAAAGCTTGGGAAGTAGGAGGCTGAAGAGGAAATTACTTGGAAAAATAAGGTCTGGGAAGGGCCATCATATACCCACAGCCGTTGGAGTGCATAATACATGACCAGGACTAGATACATATTCATAAAAGACCCAAGAGTAGCTTAGGCTTGTACCTCTGAAGGATCTGTGGACTTCATATAAGCAAAATTTGAAGGTTAAGGCAGAGCTGTAAATGAGCTGGCTTAGCAATGAAGGAGTGGACTAATTCAAAGCCAAGTTGCAAAAAAACAATACAGGAAAATTTTGTCTTATTTTGTTTTTGGCTCAATGCATTTAAGGACATCTTTATCAGGTCCCAGCTGACCTAAGATATGCTGGAACAGAGACCTCAGTGACCACACACGAAAAGGAATACAGTCTTTTTTTTAAAGTTTGGAAAACTCACTAAAATGGACTACTGTGCTGTGCTGCTCAGTAATCACTGATAGCAGCGTATGGGGAAGGGGAAAGCATCTGATTTCTAGAGTTATCACATTATAATATTCAAAATGCCTAATCTTTTCTTTTTAATTTCAGAATATTACAAGGGTGCACATATTTTGGTTACACAATTTGCTTCTGTACATTTTATGTCAAAGTTGTAAGGGTGCCCTTCATCTGGAATATGTGCATTGCATCAGTCAGGCGTGAATTTGCCCTTTCTCCCCCCATACTTACTTTATTGAGTCCCTTCATAGTCACAACTTGCCAGGTCCCATCTGGGTCGCCACTTGTCAGACCTGGGGCTGGCCAGGTCTCCAGACCCGGCTTATCTAGGTCTCAGATGTGGACCGCTATGCTGTTCTCTCCCTTGGGAATAATTACCCTTAGATGTCTGTGGGCTATTTGCTTTAGCAGAAGGGAGAGAGAGAGAGAGAGAGAGAAAGAGAGAGAGAGAGAGAGAGAGAGTATTTGAGAAAAAGAAGCAATCTTATTAGAAGACATCTTAGCAGGGGCGGTGCATGTGGCTCAGTGGATAGGGCACCGGCCCCATATACTGAGGGTGGCAGGTTCAAACCCAGCTCTAGCTAAACTGCAACAAAAAATAGCCGGGCACTGTGGCGGGAGCCTGTAGTCCCAGTTACTTGAGAGGCTGAGGCAAGACAATTGCCTAAGCCCAGGAGTTGAAGGTTGCTGTGAGCTGTGTGACCCCATGGCACTCCACTGAGGGTGATAAAATGAGACTTTGTCTCTAAATAAATAAATAAAAAGTTAAAAAAAAAAAAAAGACATTTTAGCAGTCTTTCATAGAGAGATGCTGGGCAGGTGTTCTGCAGGCAGGGGAAGGGAAGGAGTCAGAGTGAGCTGGTCTATGAAAGAATGAGCGCTCGCTCTCGACTGCCTTCTCCTGCAGCTTCTTATCGACATAATCCCATGGCTCTTGAACCACAGGTGCAGAGACTGCTAATCCCTGATGCTCTCATCTCTCGAGCTTTCATGTTCTCATGTTGAGAGCCAAAACCCTTTCCCATGCCCTTATCACCAAGGTGTTTCTTATGATTACTGAATGTTCTGAGCTTAGCTCTCACTTCTCCTTGCCATGAGCTATGTGGTCTGCTACATGACCTAATTTCTGTTAAGTTTCACTTCCATATGTGCACATAAGTGTTGATCGATGAGTTCCAATTTAGTACTGAGTATATGTGGTGTTTTTCCATTCTTGGTGATACTTCACTTAGAAGAATGGTCTCCAGTTTGATACAGGTAATTACAAAAGATACCAGATCACCTTTTTTTTTAATGACTGAGTAGGTCTCCTTGGGATACATATACCACATTTTATGAATCCATTCATGTATTGACAGGCACTTGAGTTGGTGTTACATCTTTGCAAGTGGGAATTGTGTTGCTATAAACATTCAAGTGCAAATGTCTTTTTAATAAAATGTATTTTTCCCCTATTGTGGGATTGGTAGATCTACTTTTAGTTCATTGTGGTATCTCCACGCTACTTTCCAAAGAGGTTGTATTAATTAGTTTTGAGTTCCACCAGAAGTGTGTAAGTGTTCCTTTTTCTCTGCATCCATGCCAGCATGTGTTGCATTGGGACTTTTTAATAAAAGCCATTCTCATTGGAGGTAGGTGATATCTACTACCAATGAGACTTGATTTGCATTTCCCTGATGATTAGAGATGTTGAGCATTTATTCATGTATTTGTTGGCTATTAAACTATCTTCCTTTGAGAAGCTTCTGTTTCCGTCTTTTGCATGTTTTTAATGGACTTGTTTGATTTTTTTCTTGCTGATTTGCTTGAGTTATTTGTAGATTGCAGTTATCAGCTCTTTACTGGATGCATAGCATGCAAATATTTTCTCCCATTCTGTAGATTGTCTATTTAACTCTATTGATTGTGTCTTTAGCCATGTAGCAATTTTTGTTGTTGTTGTTGTTGCAGTTTGCCGGGGGGTCAGGTTCGAACCCACCACACTTGGTATATGGGGGCAGCACCCTACCCACTGAGCCATAGGCACCACCCCTCCATTTTTTTTTTTTTTTTTTTTTTTTTGTGACAGAGTCTCAAGCTATCGCCCTGGGTAGAGTGCCATAGTGTCACAGCTCACAGCAACCTCAAACTCTTGGGCTTAAGTGATTCTTTTTGCCTCAGCCTCCCAAGTAGCTGGGATTACAGTTACCCACCACAATGCCTGGCTATTTTTGTTGTTGTTGCAGTCATCATTGTTGTTTAGTAGGCCTGGGCTGGGTTTGAACCCACCAGCCTGGGTGCATGTGGCTGGTGCCCTACCCATTGAGCTACAGGCACCACCATCTTCTGGCAGCTTTTAATGTCTTTGCTTTATCTCTGAATTTCAGCAGCTTGATAGTTATATGCCCATTTTTAAAGAAATAGTTATACTCTTCAGGGTCTATTGGGCTTGTATGAGTTGTAAGTTGATGTCTTTTATGACTTTGCTTAGTACATTACATTCATCATTTCATTTTGCTATTTATATCATATTCAAAATCTCACCTAATTCTCAGTACATTCCAATGTGGTCTAAACTATTTTAATAGTTTATGGAAAAGGAAGTTGATGCTTATAGTGGTTTAAAAAACTTACTCAGGATGGTGCCTGTGGCTCAAAGGGGTAGGGTGCCAGCCTCATATGTCAGAGGTGGTAGGTTCAAACCCAGCCCCGGCCAAAAACTAACCCCCCCCCCCAAAAAAAAAAATCTTACTCAACATCAAAAATCTTACTCAACTCAACTACCTGGTAAGAGGTAGGCTAAATCATTCTGACTGCACAGAGGTCTTGTTATGTCCTATTGAACTTGAGTGTTAGGAATGACTAATTCTGAGAGGTCCACAAAAGGCTTGAAAGGTAGGGCAGCACTTAATCTGAGCTTTAAAGTATGAGTGTAGGAAAAGGGTATTTCTTCCAATTTATCTTCTTTCCACTTTCTTTTCCTCTTTCTTTTCCCTGTTCTTTTTTTCCCTCCCTCCCTTCCCTTTCTTTCATTTTTTTCTTTCTCTTTTACTTCTAATCCCTTTTTTCATCACTGTTCTTGCCTTTGGTCTACCAAAAGCTTTTATGTACATTTTAGGTACAAATGACCCAGGACATACATTGAAAGAGGGGATTTTCCAGGCCAAATCACCTTGCCTATTGAGGCACTGAGTTGCAGACCTGATAACTTTGGCACGGCACCAAGGATATAAGAGGCATGGAGAGAAAGCAGCTTTCACAAAGGAAAATCATGGCGTTCAATGAGTATAAAGCCAGGCCCTGATGAGCAGGGAAGGAAGAGGGACGACCATAGCTAGATCAGAGCTGAGTTGGCAGAGGGCCTGGACACCAGGCTAGGCCTTCAAAACTCAGGTGGCTTGGACTGTGCATACTTTCTGCCCAACATGCTCACACTGAAGGTACCTACCATCCTCAGGGTGCCCTCCCACAAAAGCCTCCTGCCCCAAGAAATTCTTGCATGTGCCTGTTTGTGAGAACTACTCTCACACTCCTAGAATGGAAGATATGAGAACTGTAGAAGCCGTTAGAGGCTTTATGGTCCAACTACTCATTTTATAGGTGGGAAAAATGAGGCCCTGGGCCAAGCAAAAGCCATCCCAACATATCAGCTGAGTGGAGATGGGAACCTGCCTTGGTTCCATCTCTCAGATCCCCCTCTGGGGAGGCTAAGGCAGGAAGTGATGGATCACAACAGGTAGTGTGTGTATAAGGGAGACATCAATAGCCCTAATTATCAATAACACATACTTACATATGTAAGATTGTGGGATTTGGGTGACAGCCCATTAAACATAGTCTCTACCTTTGTTACCAAAGTACAAGGACTTCTTTTAATAAAGTAATTTCTATTTCAGAATGAAGAAGAGGGTCAGGAAAGCACCACCATTATTTCCTTGGGAGACAGACTTTCAAGCAGAAGTGAGAGTAGGAACATTGCAATAATAATAGTAAGGGTCAGTCTACCCTTACTACACTCTATATGAGGCATCTTTGTTGTTGACCTTCCCTGAGACTCTGGGATAGAAATCTAGTTTTGCTTCTAGTATCACAAGAGGACGTTCTTTGTTTTTCTTTTTTGAGACAGAGACAGTCTTACTATGCTGCCCTTAGTAGAGTGCTGTGGCGTCACAGCTCACAGCAACCTCACCCTCTTGGGTTTAAGAGATTCTCTTGCTTCAGCCTCCCACGTTGCTGGGACTACAGGCACCCACCAAATGCCTGGCTATTTTTTTTTTTTTTTTTGTTATAGTTGTCGTTGTTTATCAGGCCCGTGCCATGTTCAGACCTCCCAGCCCCAGTGTATGTGGCTGGCGCCCTAGCTACTGAGATACAGGCGCCACGCCATTTTTTTGTTTTTTGAGACAGTCTCTCTCTGTCATCCAGGCTAGACTGCAATGGTATAATCACAGCTCACTGCAACCTCAAACTCCTGGGTTCATGTGATCCTCTCACTTCAGCCTCCCAAGTAGCTGGGGTTATAGGCTCACACCACATCCAGGGTTGGTACTACTGGGAAATAGGGATTTTGTTGGTGGCTCTGAGGTCTTGAACAAACTTATATACTTATTCATTTTGAAATTGTCTCAAACATATTTTTAAGGTCATTGTCACTCATGATCTCAAGCAGTTGATCCTCTTCTAGCATTCAACAAAGTTCAGGCACCTGGCTTATTCACAATGGGTCAAGGATTCATTCCTTCCTGATTCAGGCGTCTTTTGTGCTTGGGAAGTAATGTTCAAACTCTATTGAAAGTTGAGATAGGTGATCACGCACCAGCTGAGAGGAAGAAGGGCCTGGCTCAGTCTTTCAAAATCTCTGCTAATGTTTGAAACATGTCAAAAATCTCACTGTTTGCTCCTTGACCCCATAATTCCAGTTTGGCTTTGAGTGCAGTCACTTTATCTGCCAACTGGAAGACAGTTGTTGTTCTCTCCTGAATGACTTTGGTGACCAGGTTGAGTATGTCACACACGTAAGCAACTTTTGTGATCCATTCTGTGTCACTGAAATGTTCTGCCAGCAGTGTCTGGTTTTCTAAAAGGAATCTCTGGAATAGCCCTTGCAACTCAAAAGCTTTGGCCAATTTTCTACTTTTACAAAGCCATCTTACTTCTGTGTACAAGATAAGACACGTTTGTTCTGCATCCATCTCCTCACAGCTGCATGAACAGATATGAGTTAAAGGCATGAGCATGTATATTAATATGGTTAATAATTTTAATCACAACCTGCAAAACATTTAGTTCAGGTAGTATCTTTCAGCTAGTCAGCATTACTCTATGGATGACACAGTACATACTCACATTAACCTTGATCCTAGTGGTAAACCCAGAAAGCCGTCCAGTCATGGTAGCCATTCTATCTGTGTACACACCAACACAAAATGACCAATTTAGTTTTCCTGATATGTAATCATTCAAATATTTGAATAGTTCTGTAGCTGTGGTATTGGTTGGCAACAATGCTGCATGTAATATATCCTCATGCACACATCTTCCCCGAAAATACATTGCACAAAAACAAGCATTGTTGCCTTGTTGTCAACATTGGTAGACTCCTCAACCTGGATTGTGTACCATGGTGGATTGGTAGGATTACTCTCTAACAATTGTGCCTCAGTATCCTCTGTATTTCATCATTCTAGTTATGGTGTGAGCTGAAAGAGGAACACGTGCCATCTTTTGAACTGTAGCCTCTCCTACAAGTTCTCAGCAAATGTCCTTAGCAACCAGCAGAATCAACTCTTCATCAATAGTAAAGACTTCTTAGTTTTAGTAATGTGGTTAGCCACCAAGAGTGACATTCCACTATAGACACATTTGAAGTGGCAGGCTTCAATAATTGCTTTTGTTTTTTACGTTTACATTTTTTTTTGAAAAACTTCAAAGGCTTGTCTTTTTTTGTTGTTGTTGCAGTTTTTGGCCAGGGCTGGGTTTGAACCTGCCACCTCTGGCTTATGGGGCCGTTTCTCTACTCCTTTGAGCCACAGGCACAGCCCAAGGCTTGTCTTTTAATGCAAAGTACTTGGTCTCCATGTGGCAAAGCAGTGAGATCCATGGCTTCATTGGATAGCCATATATTACGTGAAGCAGGCTTTGAGAATTGACAACTTAAGTAGGACTCCTGGAATTTTCTTTTATTTATTTTTATTTTTTTGAGACAGAGTCTCACTCTGTTGCCCTGGGTAGAGTGCTGTCATGTCATAGCTCACAGTAACCTCAAACTCTTGGGCTCAAAAGATCCTCTTGCTTCAATCTCCCAAATAACTGGGACTACAGACACCAATAATGTCCAGCTAGTTTTTCTATTTAGTAGAGATGGGGTCTCGCTGTTGCTCAGGCCGGTCACCAACTCCTGAGCTAAATCAATCCACCCGCTTTAGCTTCCCAAAGTGCTAGGATTACAGGTGTGAGCCACCATGCTCGGTGGTATTTTCTTTTAAATGTAGCTTTCGTTTTGTTGGTAGTCTTCAAGTCTTCTGCTGTCTTGTTATTGGGGTTTCCCCCCCTTTCAAAGAAGCTCTCCAGTGATGTTTGGTTTTTACTCATTTTTACTACAGTTAGCTTGTGGGCTTACCAAAATTGTGACTGAGACGAGTGTGCAGTGTAGAAAAAAGGCATAAATGGAAATGGTAAATAAAATAATGGATGGGCCATGAGTGAACTAAAGTGTTGGATTCTGACTTAAAGCCTGCCACGATACAGCTTTGTAACTGAAGATGCTCACTTGCCACTATAAAGCCTGCCACAATATGCAGCTTAATTGTCACTTGACACTACTAGGGTTTTGTTGTTGTTGCAATTTGGCCAGGGCCGGGTTCGAACCTGCCACCCTAGGTATATGGGGCCAGCACCCTACTCACTGAGCCACAGGCACCGCCCCACTACTAAGGTTTAGTATGAGTCTCCAAGCAACTGATTTTTTTTCTTTAAGAGACAGAGTCTCACTTCATTGCCCTTGGTAGAGTGCTGTAGCGTCACAGCTCACAGCAACCTCCAACTTCTGGGCTTAGGCAATTCTCATGCCTCAGCCTCCTGAGTAGCTCAGACTACAGGCACCCACCAGAATACTGACTATTTTTTGTTGCAGTTTGGCTGGAGCCGGGTTCGATCCCACCACCCTCAGTATATGGGGCTGCAGTCAAACCTTTCTGCTAATGATAACTTGTATATACAGCCACACCCAGTGCTAGCATCACAGCCTCAGCTCCACCTCAGATCATTAGGCATTAGATTCTCATAAAAAGTGTGTAATCTAGATCCCTCACATGTGCAGTTTCTAGTAGGGTTCACGCTCCTATCATGTTCTAAACCACCACTGATCTGATAGGAGGCAGAGCTTAGGCAGTGATGTGAGTGATGGGGAGCAGCTGTTAATACAGGTTTCCCTCCCTCACCCACTGCTTTGGGTCCCTAACAGGCCACAGACAAGACCCACCAGGGGAGGTGGGGACTGCAGCTTCAGAAGGGTAAACAATTTTGGACTGTTTCTATTTTGGGTGAGGGAAGGAAGTGACTGGAATTAGAGTGTTGCAATACTGGACAGTGATGTGTGCAGCGAAAGCCACACTTCATAGGAGGCTAGGTGACCAGCTGAAAATGCCAAGGGCTTATTGTTAGTGGAAGAGTCTGTACAGCACAGCATGGGAAATCATAAGGTCTAGTTGAGTCCTGGAAGTAAATCATCTGTAGTTTTCATTTTCATTGTTGCTGTTTCTAGACAAGATGGATATTTTGGCTACTAGATCTAATGTAGGATTGAGCAAGCAATGGACTGCTGGTGATTTCCAATTAATTGAATTGGTATCTTAGTGGCTGTTCAGATTTATAATAAAAAAAAAGGAGGCGGGGGTAGGATTTGTGAATCTAGAATAATCTTTTGGGAGATAGTTATTACACCAGTCTTTGTGTCTAAACATGGTATTTTTTTTTAAACTTGAAAAGCATGTATTTTACTTATGTATAGCTAATCTAGGCATATTAACTCCCTTTTTGATGTCAGTTTTGTTTTAATATTAAACTTGGTGGACAAAAAGTGCCACAATAGTTCTGAATTAAAGTTTGGAGAATTTTTAGATAAACCTAATCAATCCCATTAGCCTTATTTTTATGTAGTGAACAGCAACTCTCTGTGTTATCTGATGGTCACTTTAGAAAACTCAAATCTAATTTATGTATTAAATGCATTAATAGTTTTATTATTTTGAATTTGGGTGTGATGTTAAAAGGCAAAATCAAAAATAGTTTTAGAAAAAATATGTAAAAAGTATCTAAAAATAGGAAATGATTTGATAACAAAAGGAGTCTCTGGGCAAAAATAGCTTAGCTTGGGCGGCGCCTGTGGCTCAGTGGGTTAAGACGTCGGCCCCATATACCGAGGGTGGCAGTTTGAACCTGGCCCTGGCCAGCTAAAACAGCAGTGGCAATGGCAACAAAAACAGCTGGGTGTTGTGGCCCCCACCTGTAGTCCCAGCAACTCGGGAGGCTGAAGCAAGAGAATCACCCTCGCCCAAGAGCTGGAGGTTGCTGTGAGCTATGATGCACTCTACCGAGGGCAACAAAGTGAGACTCTGTCTCTAAAAAAAAAAAAAAAAAAAAAAGCTTAGCTAACAAGAATTCTCTTTTTACTTTTATTTTATATTATTCATGCACAAATTGACATAATTTTTTTTTTTTTAGATAAAGTCTCAGTTTATTACCTTTGATAAGAGTGCTGTAGCATCATAGCTCACAGTAACCTCAAACTCTTGGGCTCAAGCGATTCTCTTGCCTCAGCCTCCCAAGTAGCTAGGTCAAAGAGGTCCTCAAACTTTTTAAACAGGGGGCTAGTTCACTGTCCCTCAGACCGTTGGAGGGCCGGACTATAGTTAAAAAAAAACAAACTATGAACAAATTCCTATGCACACTGCACATCTTATTTTTAAGTAAAAAAACAAAACGGAACAAATACAATCACACTGCCTCATGTGGCCCGTGGGCCGTAGTTTAAGGACCCCTGAGTTGCCCACCACAACACCCCACTAGTTTTTCTATTTTTAGTAGAGACAGGGTCTCACTGTTGCTCAGGCTGGTCTTGAACTCCTGAGCTCAGGCCATCTACCCGCCTTGGCCTCCCAGAGTGCTAGGATTATAGGCATAAGCCACTGTGTCTGGCATAATTGCAGTAATTAATATATCTTCATATGCATGTGTTTCAGCTGTGTACCTATATTTAATAAATTTAAAGCTTGTATCTACACCTTTAAAATATAATTTGTACATATCATGCTAAACTAAAATAAAAATGTACATATCATGCTAAATTTACCATCTGAATAAGCAATTTTATTAATGAACAAAAAACCATATCCATTATACTATAGTTATATATTTGTATTTCTATTATTGTTTAGCTATTTTTCTCCATGAACACTTCATATTATTTTAATAATTTTGAGGAGGCAAAAATAAATATCCAAAGTCATTTTCATAGTTTTGTAATTGACTGCCATTCTAAGAAATAAGTGTAAAAATTTTAGTGACCAGTGTTTTATAGATGATTCTTATTTAAAAATTGTCCAGTCCTTAGCTGGAGGCTGTGGTGGGTGCCTGTAGTCCCAGCTACTTGGGAGGCTGAGGCAAGAGAATCGCTTAAGCCCAAGAGTTTGAGGTTGCTGTGAGCTGTGACGCCAATGCACTCTACTGAGGGCAACATAGCAGGACTCTTGTCTCAAAAATAAATAAATACATAAAAATAATAAATAAATAATCAACTTAACACTTCGATTTCTTCCTCTACCTCTGGGCTGTTCAGGTTAAAATTACTTACTGAAACTTCCTTAGTCTGGGTAAAAACTAACCAGCGTACTTTCCCCCAATTTACACAACATTAGCATAATATAAGAGATAGCACTAAATTAGCAGGAGCTCATATTTTTTACACAGACATCTTCAGACCTATGTAAGCTAGGACACCCTGCACTGTGGCATACAAGTTTCTTTTCAACTAGATTGAGCTCTTAGAAGTTAGTGTCCTTTGGCTTTACATCCCATTCAGGCCTTATACATACTAGGCATTCAATAATTATTGAATTAAAACTGCATTTGCCTATAAGCTTATCAATAAATGAAATCTGAAATCTGGTTTCATTTCAGGTAGCACTTTTTTTTTTTTCCCCTAGAGACAGTCTCACTTTATCCGCCTAGGTAGAGTGCTGTGGCGTCACAGTTCACAGCAATCTCTAGCTCTTGGGCTTAAGCAATTCTCTTGCCTCACCCTCCCGAGTAGCTGGGACTACAGGCGCCTACCACAATGCCTGGCTATTTTTGGTTGCAGTTTGGCTGGGGCCGGGTTCGAACCTGCCACCCTCGGTATATGGGGCTGACACCCTACTCACTGAGCTACAGGTGGCGCCCCAGCACTTTTTTTTTTTTTTTTTTGAGACAAGAGTCTCACTTTGTCACCAGAGTGCCATAGCATCATAGCTTATAGCAACCTCAAACTCTTGGGCTGAAGTGATACTCAGCCCCCTAAGTAGCTGGGACTACAGGCACCCACCACAATGCCTGGTTATGTTTTAGAGATGGGGTCTCCCTCTTGCCCAGTCTGGTCTCAAAGCCGTAAGTTCAGGCAATCCACCCTTCTCGGCTGGCCATGTGCTGGGACTACAGGCATGAGCCACAGTGCCTGGCTCCAGCACTTCTGCTTTAACGTAATGCTCAAAAACATCAAGACCTACAACAATAGGATAGGTATTGGAGAACCCTGAACATGCCATTGTTGTTGCTGAGCCACATTTTACAAGAAACCAAAGAAAATAAAGGGTAATGAGAATGCAGAGGTTCTTCAATATCATCTTCAACTAGCTGCCACAGGATTTCTCATTTCTGCATCTCAATTTTTCTCCCCACCCCTCTTAAGTATATGAATTAGAAAAAAAAAAAGGAAATAAAGTAATTCTCCTTGTCGGCTCGGCGCTCACAGCTCAGTGATTAGGGTGCCAGCCACAAGCACCGGGGCTGGTGGGTTTGAACCCAGCCTGGGCCAGCTAAACAACAAAGACAACTGCAACAACAAAAAAATAGCCAGGCGCTGTGGAGGGCACCTGTAGTCCCAGCTACTTGGGAGGCTGAGGCAAGAGAATCTCTTAAGCCCTAGAGTTGGAGGTTGCTGTGATGCCACAGTTGTGAGCTGTGATGCCACGGCATTCTACCAAGGGCGACATAGTGAGACTCTGTCTCAAAAAAAATAATAATAAAATAATTCTCCTTGAAAGATTTCTTCCTCCTTTCAAGCAGAAACCTCACCTATTGACAGAGGTTCCTTAGGATTCAAAGTGCAACTCTGAAGCTGAAAACAGTATGACAGTCTGTTTTTGAATAAATTCTAAAATGCTTTCATATCATGAGGAAATGAAAAAAAAATTGCTTTTGTTTGTTTCATGAAGAAAAAATTTACATAGAGCTAAATATAGTTTGCCCAGGCAGAGTGCAATATAAAGTTTGGGCCAAATTAGATTTATAATAAGAAGATAAATACCATTTTGGTATCAAATTTAGGGATAAAATGAACCTGTGCTCACATACGTATTTATAGACACTAAAGTACAAAATAGCCAATTTTTTTATTTTTTTATTAGGACAGTTTTAGTTTGTCACCCTTGGTAGAGTGCCCCGGTGTCACAGCTCACTACAACATCCAACTCTTGGGCTTAAGTGATTCTCTTGCCTCAGTCTCCCTAGTAGCTGGGACTACAGGCACCCATCACAACGCCTGGCTATTTTTTTTTTAGCAGGCCTGGGCCAGGTTTGAACTCATTAGCCCCAGAACATGTGGCCAGCGTCCTAACCTCTGAGCTACAGGCACCCAGCCTCAAAAGCCAATCTTGCTGAACCCAATGTTTCATAATTTTGGCTGAATCTCTGTTCTCTAGCAGAAGAGACTGTAAGCTCCTGAAGGGCAGGAACAATGCTTTCATCAGCTTTGGATCTCTCCAACATATGGCACAGTGTTCACTTGAAGATATGAATTCAATTAAAGAAGAAAACAATTTTTATAAAACAGTCAGTGATAATTGCTAAGGTGGCAGTAGACCCCAAACCAGCTGTTTAAACAATGCTGTATTTACCCATTTTAGAGTGAAACTGTAGGAGGAAAAGAGCCAGGCATGGTGGTTCATGCCTATAATCCCAGCTCCTTGGGAGACTCAGGTGGGAGGATCATGGGAGGCCAGGAATTCTAGACCAGCCTTGGCAGTACAATATATTAGACCTTATCTCTATACAAAAAATTATAATGTTAGCTTGGTTTTGTGGTTTTGTAGTCCCAGCTACTTGAAAGGCTAGGGTAAGAGGACTGCTTAAGTCAGGAGTTTGAGGTCATAGTGAGCTCAAAGTTGATGCCACTAAATTCCAGCCTGGGCGACAGAGTAAGAGCTCCCTATTGCAAACAAAACAAAACAAAAAAAAAAGGGGAAAGGGAGAGAATTAAACTTTAAAATCTCAGAGTCAACAGTAAGGAAGAATCACAACAGGTTTAGTCAGCGAGAATGATTGGTATTTAAAATCTATTTTAATGACAACATTCTCATCATTTTAAAACAATTTGCATTGTTTAATCCAAAGCTGTTCTGGCATCAGGACTTAACTTTTCTGCTCCACAGGTTTCAGGTGCCACTGTATTACTAATTCTCC